>JAXGGA010025129.1:0-11007 GCA_038373865.1 Uloborus plumipes | reverse complement strand
GGATTTAAAACTTTTCTGGCGATTGATTCATTTTTCGTACTGCGCAAAATGTCGACTTTAATCTAATCGGGACTTATAGACACGCGTTACTTGACATAAATTTTACTCTCAAGGTATACCGGGCAGCGCTGGGCCACGCAGCTAGTAGAAAATACGAGAGAGAGAGAGAGAGAATGAGGGGCAAATCTCTAAAAAGATAGATTTTTTTTCTGTTTTACGAGATAGTTATTATTTGAGACCTGAGTAACAAATTTTCAGTAAATAAACAAGCTAATGCATAAAAAAAATAGAAAGAAAAAAAAACATTGAAAAATATCGTGCTTTTCTCAAATTAAGGCTGTTTGTAAAAAGGCAAGACTTAGACAACGACTCGAATCAATGTTTCAAATCCTAATTTTAGGGCAGTTCTTAATGTTGGTAATTTTAGAGAGAGTAAACCATCGAGTTGAAACCATTTTGAAAAGAAGAAAAAGCAACATTCTGCCTTGAAAAATAGTTCTGATTTATTTTGAGTTTAAAAATATACAAATTCATAAAATAATCTCATGTACTTGTGTTATTTGGACAGATATTATATGCTTCTCGTTCAAAAAATTTCAATGCGTTTTCAGAGGATATTCAAAACACAGTCAACTTTCAGTGTTTCGAATTTCCGATTATTTTCAACGTTTCTGCGAAATTTCTGACTGACGTAAACGAAATTCACTGGGAAAGTATTTCCGCTAATTCGGAAGTTTACAACACATGTCTCGAATTTATAAACAGCTATCGAGTATCCAGTTTTTTAAAACTTTTTTTTAGACTAAACAGTTTCTTCGAATCTACATTTCCAAAAAATTTCAAATCAATTCAAATTAAGATTTAGTAATAAATTATTTTCGTACGTATTATAGTGTCATTTTGGGTGTTTTTTTTCTTTTTTTGTTCGAAATTTCTTCTACTGGGGAAATTAAGTTTAAATGGACAAAAATAATGTTTTAATTTTTTGTTTTGCTATCTCTGTACGAGTTTTTTTTAATTATTTGGTTTTTAGCACCACAAAGTAAAACCTTACATACACTTTTCAATCTGTCTAATTATTGTCCTCTCGAACATTTTATCAGTTTTAATAACCCTGATAATTAATTTTCTCTTACTTAATTTATTTATTATCTCAAAAACAATTTTCCTCTCAATAAATAGAAAAAAGAGAGTATACTTTTGATAAGCGATGATGATGAGCCATGACTATATTTCAAAACTAAAAGATGGAAATCAGGCTCGTCATTTAGGGAGGCAGGGGGGTCAATTGCCCCCCCCCCTGGATTTGAGAAATCAATGTATTTACAAATAAGTGAGCGTGGTTTTTTACGTTTTCCGATGAAATTGCATTGTGTTTGGACCCTTTACCCCCCCCCCCCTAAAAAACTTGAAATGAAGGCCCTGATGGAAATGAAAGGTTCAAGAATTTCCACCTAAGACCATTCATGCCATTTACCATCGCAGAAAGAGATAGAGGGTGGGGGGGGGGGGGGGGAGAAAAGAAAAGAGAATAAGAAAAAAATTTCTTGTTCTGGGTAGGTATGCAGCATTAATATCAATGTTTTTGTTAAAACATCAAACATCAATGTTCTTATCTCACATTCTGTATTAGATTCGATATTTTTCTAAAATCGATGTTTGGCTTTTAATGTTTTTGCGAGGTCGATGTTTTATAATCATTTACATATTTCATCAAAGAAAAAAGAAGAAATCTGCTACATTGTTTATGATAATACTAGCTGCCAGGGCAGCTAGATTAGCTTCCTGCGGCATGTTGATGCATAATGTCCCCCCGCCACCCAACTTTTACCTCATTCTGATGTGATATTATTTGATATAATTCAATTTTCATAAGATTATAAGACATACTACGTACATGGCTCACTAATGCCCAAGCAGCTAGCTGCATGGCCCGGCGTTGCACGGGCGCTTTGCGCCTTTAAAGTAGTAAAGAATGTTTCAAAAAATGACTCGCCGCCAAGGCGGCTCGCGAACAGGCGCTTCACGCTTTTACTTTTTTCCTGCATCAAGAAAATCATTCGAATTATTGAGATGCTTCGCGCCTTCAAAATGGTGAGGAAAGTTACAGCAAGTTCTGCTCGCTCAAGGGAAAGAAGCAGACATAGATACTCAGTTTTTAATACTGTCGTCCCCGCTTAATCGGGTAACGGATAAATGAATACCCCGCTTATACGAATAAAATATCCCGGAACCCATGACATAGACTCAATGTTAAAGATCCCCGTTTAATCGAATACCCCGTTTAATCGAATAATATTTCTTGGAAACTACAGTATTCGTTTAAGCGGGGCCGACAGTATAAGTAGATGGCTTTTCAACAATGAATGTTTCAAAATATTACAAGTAGCTAGCGATAAAAATTCTACGTAAGTGGCCCGCTTATGAGTTTCGTGTTTGATTTAGTTAAGCCTTCATTCGAAATTCTCATTATCATTGTTATTACTGTTTCATAGTAACGACGTTTTGCAAGAATGGATTTCATATTTAATCACTTATTAGGCTTAATCGCTTTAATTTGACTACTTATTAATTGATATCTTCGCTAATTAAAATCGTATAATTATATAAATTGAAACTAATGAAGCCTAAAAAATTACCTATCTATCGGTACCTGGTTCGACTTTCAGTTCATTGGCGTTCAGGAGAAAGAAGCGTGACATAGAAAGAAAGATAGAAAGATAGTTAGAAAGATACTCAGTTTTTAATATAAGTAGATAGTTATGAAGAAAGCTACATCATAAACAGTGAATCATACATACTTCTTTTTGGAAAGATATTTTTTAAATAGTAATTTGTATAAAGAAGTAGTATTCCATTGGAAAAAAGTTAATTAAAATTTCTGTCAAGATTTTTTGTTGATCGGAGTGCCATAAATGGAATTTTTGAAATGATATGTTTACTACAATCTTTCAGTTTTTGACTTTTAACATTTTACGGTTGCAGTTTCCTAAATACAAAATTTATTTCATCATTTCAAAATGGGCATAGTACTTTTAACTTTTCTGACACAAAATCATAATTTTACTTCAAATATGCACCATACTGTTAGTATCATAATTTAAGTCTGTCATAAAACAAAGTTTTAGAGATTATGTATGAATGTATTTTTAAAAAGTCGGATGTTTCATAACATCGATGTTTTTTGGCAGATGTATTGATTTGATATGACCGATGCTTTCATTTCGAACTCAGTCGCACTTCTAGTTCTTTTGCATTTTCAAGAGTAATCAACTACAGATTTTCAAAAGTAACATTGTGGATGCATCCAAATGAGCAAAAGTGTTTTGTGAATATATTTAAAGTATATATATTTATGTTTGAATTACCAACAGGCATTATTTACAGCATAAACAGGTTATGGTACAAGTTGAAGTGTTCCTTTTCTCTACTCTGCTCTATACAGTGAGATTCATTAAAAGGATGCTTTTCACGTTTTTCATCCCATTTATATGGGAATTATAAACTAGTCGTAGTCGTAAACGAGCCTGGTAGTTACCATAGTTAACAGAAATAGCTTGAAGCTGCGGCCTACGTCGCATATCTTCGAGAAAAGACTAAAGACTTTTTTTAGTCAGGATGAAAAAAAGGCTAAAACTTAAGAAAAATAAATGTAAATTTCAGGGAACTGAAGATTTGTACCACATCTTCTGAGGTACAAGTCACAGGTAGCATATACTTGCATTTTTAAAGTTTAGCGTCTTACTTTTAAACAGTTCTAGGTGCTCTTTAGATATTACGAAAAATCTAATGTCAATTTATCTCGCAGACTATTTCTGGGGGATTTTAGGTTTGCGTTGCAGACTGCTGAAAGAAATTCTGCTGCAGGGGTCGCAGGGGCGGATCCAGAAATTTTTCAAGGGAGGGGCGATTGATTTTTCTTAATTTTACCATGCATACCAGTTTAGAAATATTGCTCACAAAGGTTTCAGACTTCAATTCCGAAATATTTCCGGGGATAGCCCCAAACCTTCGTTCCCAAACTTCATTTAAGCTGGTACAAAATCGCATTTTTATAACTTCAACGTCAAAAAATTACAGGTGAAGAGTCCCCCAAGGAAGGTTCGATCTCCCTCATCGCCACTCCCTTGTATCCGCCCCGAGGGGTCGTTGAACTTTTTTTGCAATTTTAAGCCGTTCCCGGGTTAGTTCATCATTACTCACAAGAACAAAGATCCGTGAACTTAAGGTCGGATGCATGAATCTTAGGGACATGACCCTTCAAAAGTGTAATAGATCAAATTGATCTCACTCAGGATTTGCTCTTGAATACGATCAACATCCTCTTTGCCCAGTTTTGTTTTATTAGCAATGCATGAGCAGAACTGCATAGAGCATGCATCCTTTCTCTTTGGGTCAGTTAGGTTTTAAGCACTTTGTCTGATTACGAAAAAAAAAAAAAGAAAAATATCCGTCATTTCATTTTGATCCATATTTCTCTGTTTAAAACTGCCCCACTCATATTTTAGTAGTTCTAGTAAATGCAGTACTATATTGGAAAATCTGTAGAAAATTGCACTTCCATAAAGATTTCTAGTAACGGTACAACTCATTCTTTAGTCAATACTACTAAAAAACTAGCTCTGTGGTTACTAGAAAAGTTTAATGAATTCTAGTTTCCTAGAGGTTTTCTAGTAGTAGGGGAATGTGGGGCACAGTGAAATAGTTCATTTTACGTACCTGCTTCAAAAGAAACAAATGAGAATTTTGTTCTAAAATTTATTGTACATAAGGAAGGAATCATGTTTTTTGTGATACAACTTCCGTTGAAATATTATTTTTCATTTTTGGCAGTTATTTTGCGCCTTAAATAAAAGGCGGAAAATTTTCGCCTCAAAAAACCATGGGGCAAAGTGAAAAAAACAATATTTTGTAATGAAACATTTTCTATTTAATGAGTTACAATACTTTTCATCAAATGAATGCATAAATAAACGAAAAAATGAGTTATTACTGAAAAAATAAACTAATAAATAAGTAAACAAATAAATGAATCAATAATTATATCAGAAAAAGAAATGAATGAACGAAATAGAGAATGAATAACAAAATCAATAAATGATTGCATAAATGAGTAAATTACTAAGTAAAAGAATATGAAAAAATTAATAACTCAAGAAATACGTACGTTATTTAGTAAATGAATACATAAGCAAACGAAATGAATTATCTCACTTTGCCCATTCACTTTCTGCGTGCACTTGACAAATTACATTAAACATTTAAAATCAAAAAAATGCCAAAAATAAACTAAATAAGGACTTCAATGGACATCAGTAGATCTCAATTAATAGTTAAAATAATAATTACAAAAATTTTATCCTTTCATAGCAGCAAGAAATACTTTTGAAAAACCACGAATGTTACAGTAAAGGTATCAAATTTTGAAAATTACTTGTATAATTTTTATCGTTGATCTTTGGAGCTCCTTTTTTGACAGGAATCAATTATATGTCTCGGAACTTAGTTAAAATATTGCTAGATAGGTGACGCTGTAAACTGTAAAATATTTTACCATCGCACTTCGTCCTGCTATTTCACTTCCCCCACATTTCCCTACCACAGATTTTTTCCTGTGTCGTATAGTAATGATACAGCTTTTCTTAAGTAACTTTACAATAATACTGTTTCTTTTTAAGTAACTTTGTAATAATACTGTTTATTTTAAGTAATGTTACTAAAGAAGGAACTACCTTTTCTAGAAAAGTCTACGGAATCCCAGTTTTTAGGAGATTTTTCAGTAGTACCGAAGTTCTTTTTATTTTAATTATTTATTTTTTACAGTTCAGTTTATTGAAAGTTCCGATTATTTGAGCGCAATAGATATTCACGTTTTTCCATCACTTAACTACTACAGTACTGGTTCTAAGGACTGTATAGAGGAATACAAAGGTACTTTCAGGGTGTTCGCACATTTTTGAAATACAGTCGACTCTCGTTATTTCGAAGCCCTAGGGACCAAGAAAATTATTCGGCATAACCGAAGTTCGAGATACCGAAAATTAAAAAATATTTCTTTTTCAGACACTCGTAGTTGTTATTAGAAAAACACACCCACAAATGCACAGAAAAGACCGAAAACTTCTGATTTCTTATCCAAAAGTACAAAAATAGGACTATAAAAATAAAACAAAAAATTCATTAAAGGATATCGTTAAATTTGCACTTTTTTACACATTTTTCTAACTATATTGTTCCATAAAAGAACGGGCATTTTCAATGCGGATTTGATACTTTTTTCTTTTTTACAAACGGCCAATTTTTTCTCGAATTTCATTGTAGTGAAATAAGTGCCAGTATAAACAGATTAATAGCGCAATGTTTCAGAAGTGACACATCAAAAGACTTATGGGTAATGCTTGAGAAAGTCCCACACTTTATGCCGTTTTTTGCTTCTCTTTCTCTTTTAAACTTTGTTAGTGTTGCAGGAAATTAATTGTTGAAGTTGATGAATGACTTGGGGCTTTGTTTTGATTGATTTCAACATATTCTCTATTGTGCGGAAAAATAAAAATATTTTTGGAAAAAAATTGAACCGACTTTAGAACTTCAATCTGCAAATGCTCTAAAAAGTAAAAAAATACGTTTATTCCTTGAACATCATCGGTACTACTTTCAAAAATAAGTTTTTAAGTCGACGCAAATCATACGTAAGTAAGAATCATACGTAACTACAATGCAATTATAAATATACATTTTAATGGATCCAGGTCCCGTAATAGCATTCGTATACATTACATGGATCACCACATATTTGTGCAATGGTACAAATATCCTGTTCTTTATTTTCAATGGTTTCTCTGATTATCGTTTGTCAAAATATGGTATAACATAATTTTACCAATCGTTTTTGCGCCAGCTTCAAAATTTATATTTAAAAGTAGTATCGATGGTATTCAAAGAATAAGTGTTCTAATTTGTTTTTCAAAAATGTTTATTTTATTTTTTTAGGGTAAAAAATGTACTTCAAAATTACGTTTATGTTTTCAATACTTAACTTCACCTAATTTTTTCAAATTTATTCCTAATTTTTCCAATATACAGGCGTTGATTAAGGGAAGAGTTCAAAATCGACTAACGTAGTGCATTAAAAACAATGAACAAAATCTGTCTGTCAAATCTCTTAAAACTGATCGAGCATAAATTTTCACTATTGTTCTTTATGGTGTTACAGGTTAAAATTTATCTCTACAGAAATGTAATTAGTTATGTAATCAAATAAGCAAGAAGTTACATCCCACTCTGTACCAACAAACTGTAACTCTGTTATAACAGTTTTTGATACATAAAAATACTATATTTACATCATAAAATAATTTATTTTAGTGAATTTTTCTTTTATTTAATCTTAATACTATTATAAATGCGAAAGTTTGGATGTTTGGATGGATGTTTGTTCCTCTTTCACGCAAAAACTACTGAATGTATTTTAATGAAACTTTTACCATAATGTAGCTTATACATCAGAATAACACATAGGCTATAATTTATAACGATATTCGAAAAAGTTTGATTGGTAGCGCTTTTTTCATTCCAATTTAAGGTACATTTTTCGCATAAATCCGCGAAGGCTTCCAGCAAAGTAATTCAGTATTTAGTGCATCATCTCAACTCCCTTTCGATAGCTAGAATTGCGTATATCATTTCCGCTTTTTGCATTAAATGTTCAAGGCTTTTCTCAAGTCAAATCAAAAAGTAATTTTTTTTCAGCTTCATGGTTATTAATATAAAGGTTTTTACATAGACATTGGAAACGAACGCGCCAGCTCTTGAACGAGCTTTTACTCTATGATTTGTATTTTAAAACATTAGTAGATTGTTCACGGCGTCAATTATTTTCTCGAATTTTGTAAATATGTGTTTTAGAGTATCGGTAACGTAACCGCTAGAAGAGATTGGCAACTAATAAATTGATTAGGTTCATTATTTTCGAATTTGATGGAGCTTTAAATACAACTTAACGGTATTTCTTAAATTTGTTTGCTTTGATTGGTCACTTTCTCTGGTACTTATAATAGGGCAGTTCCTTAGTATCCGATTGAACAGGAATTTTGCCAAATTTGATGCAAGATTTTAATAACTGAGATTCTCGGCGATTTTTTCAACTGACGCCTATTTTTGTGCCGAAGACTACGTAATACTACTTTACTTTTTACACGACGTAACCAAAATAAACCGATTATTGTCTGATATTTATCGACTGCAGCAAAATATCAATCATCGATATAATACTCCCACATTTGAAAAGTTCAGTTTTTTTTCTTTTGTTTTCCGATTCCGAATGTATCCATTAAAAACCTTTTTAAAATTATGTCAAACAGTAAAGTAATCCACATACTAAATTAATAAAACCCTTAAACAAGACTAAAATTACCACTAATTTACATTTTTGCATAAATAACTGCTAAATGTTCCCTATTAATTTCGAAATCATTTAGGACAAAAACTTTTGACGTCATTTTGTGGTCAGCAATAGTATCTCAGAATTTGACAACTATTTCTCTGTGACAAAAATTAGTGACATAATAATACTTAATGTATTTTCATAAAGTAAGTAGGGGAGCAAAATTATCCTAGGTATCCCAAAACAGTTACGCAAAAATTTGGCGACATTTTAAAAATCGCCAAGTGGTGTGTTCTGAGTTCTTTCAGTTCATGAAAAAAAAAAAAAAAAAAAAAACAAAGGTGAGTATATTAATTGTTTCTCAATATTATTACTGACCCAGGCAACGCCGGATATTTTTGCTAGTATAATGTAAAATGTAGTTCAAATAGGAAAATATGATGGGTTCTTTGAGGCTTATGTGGACAGATTTCACTACGTTTTGAGTACTTTATGATCAACAACATAATAGCTTTCCAGGTATCAAAACAACTCAATAAAAACATCCTTTTATTTCATTCGTATCATTCTTATAGAGGGACAAACATTGAGTAGCGGAAGTAGTAAAAATAAAAGGTTTATTTATTGTTGTTTACTTCTTTTTTGTTCCGCTATAGTCATTTTTTACTAACTCATGTTTACAAACACGTGCTTTAAGTAAAACAATATGAAAAAAAGCAAGGGCACAGTTATTGTGATACAACAATTGATTTTGGAGACTTTTCACTTCGTAAGAAAATACAAGTGCAAGGATTGCTAAATTTTACTCGCAGAAAAAGTAATGCTCTTTTAATTATTTGTTTGGTAATATTGTTTTCTTTGAAATAACGTCACTTGAATGTGAAAAGCTCAAAAATGGAGCAATTCTTGGTAAGGTAGAGTAAAACAATACCCTCTCTGATGATATGGAATTTGGCAGTAAATGGGGAATTCGAGCCCAAAAATCTTACAATAAGAGCATATAGCTAATTAATAACAGTTTCATGCTTATGTTACTATTGTCTTTCTGTAGTTGTTATATTTAAATATATTTATTTAAATTAACGAAGAAGAAAAAATCTAGCATTTTTACAACATAAAGCCTTAACAATAATGCTTTTTCAATTGAACTTGTCTCCTTATAGTGCAAATGTTGCAGAGACATTTAAAGAGAAAAAAAATAAAGTTTCACGAACAACAGAAAGAAGTGCTGCAAAAACCTGTTAATAATATGCCTGGAACACGCAAAGGTTGCTGTGATTAATCCAAAATATACTAGGACCAGCCTAGCTGGACCCATAGCCTGATATTTTTCGTCACATTTGTACTTGTATGAATGCTTTTTGGTTCAATTGCGCTTATTTGTTTTCCTTTTTTTTTGAGAAGTACTTGAAATTGTTTCTTTACTTCATTTTGTTTCCGAGGAACCAAAATGGATTGCAAATTCTGACAGCCTGAGATTCTTTATTTGCTATTTTTTCAGTAATTAAATAATTTAGTTCAATAATTTAATCATTTGTCTTGTATGAACTAATTTAATGCATTGAAATCAAAATATATCGGTGAATTTGAAAGGAAAAAATAAAATTCTTTTTACTAATATTAATTTTCCTTTTTTCTTGAAATTTCTTAGCTCACTTAGACTTGCAATAATTTTGACCAGAACTGTATATCACTATCATTCTGATCAAGACAATAATCCTGCAAATTCTATTTTTCTAAATTCATTATTATTAATTGACTATATGTCGTAATCATAGGAAATGTTCAAGTATCGTGAGATCTTTCAACAAAATCTATTCTCAAAAAGCGTTCACGGTTGTGCGTTTTATGATGCTTTTCGATAAGGATTGTCACCTGTTCGTAGCGAGGGGAAAGTTCCAGTTACACATCGAAAGGGACATCATCTACATATCTATTCATAGTATAATTCCTCATTGAAATTCGTGTTATGTGAGAAAGTACATCATCGTTGAGTTAAATATGGTTTTATGTGAGACATAAATAAAGAACAGTGAGTGCTCAAAATTTTACACTGCAAAAAACAAACTGCTGTTTTTACAGTATAATACTGGCAGCAGAGGTTCCAGTTTAAAACTAAAATTTACAACAATAAACGGTAAAACTAGCAGTTTTACAGTTTATCACTGCAAAGAAGCAATTTTACAGTTCATTACCACAAAATCAGATGTATTATACTGTAAAAAAACATCTATTTTTTACAGTGTATAAGTTAATGAAAAGATCGACAATAGATTTATAAATTCATAATAAATACACCAAACAAAAGCGTTGTTATGTAAAATGTGTGTTTGTTAGAGATATGTTTCCAATATTTCGTTCACATCTTTTCATGAACTTGCAAAGTGCCATTTAAATTTTTGGGGGAAATTTTAGCAAGTCAGTAGTTGTGTTTTCCAGGTCAAATATATACATGGTGTTTCAAAAAAAAAAAAAGTTGACGAAATGACATGGCAGATCCGTCATACAACAAAGATTAAATATCGCACAGGAACATGGGGTAGCAACTGCCTTCCGTAGTCACCACAGGGCGTCTAAAATGCACAAAGATTATCTAAAATAATGCATAAAAACCATTACAGATC
>JAXGGA010025128.1:0-11009 GCA_038373865.1 Uloborus plumipes | reverse complement strand
ATGTTTTAAACTTTAAGTAATCAGATGCATTTAGAAAATTGTTATTAAATGATTTAGTGAGGTAAAAGTTTTTGTTGAAGTGTACAGTTAATATTTGCACTTTAATGCATTTTTATTATTTTAATAAAAATGGAAACGCTTGTAAAACAAACTTGATAGAAACTTCCTCATTAAACTTTTTTTTAGTTGGTCAAAGATTAAATAAAGAATAATAGAGTAAATACTTTCTATTGTTTCGTAAGAAAAAATGCAAAATACGTTTTTTCACATTGCGAAAATGAAATTAATGTGCCCAAATAGCTTTTACAGGTACTTTTTTCAGCATTTACACTAAAAACCATACCCGACAAGATTACAATGTAGCGTTGACTTGGTAACATTATGTTGTCTGTGATTTTTTGAAAACAAATAGTTCATAAAAGAAAGTTTCCTAAAAGTATTTTTTAAGAATATTTTTGTAAAATGAAACTTTGAAAATTATTTAATTAGTTCATTAATATAATAAAACTTTGTTATGGATTTTTAGAAGTAAATTGAGAACATCAGAAAATAGGGCTGGTTGGAAACAATTTTAATGAGAGGCCTTCGTCCTTCAGTGGGTTGTTAACGGCAGGGCATGAAAATGACGATGAAATAAAATTTTTTTTTCCTGAAATGTCAGTTTTTCTAAATAAACCTATGTGGGTTTTCTTTTTATCGTCTATTTGTGTTTATATTCATCAGTTATGTTTCTACGAAGCATCGCATTTTTATTTAAGATCAAAAATCATTCTTATCTTGGAAAAAAAAACCTTCTTTATTCTACCCTTATGAAGATACACTACCTTTTTCATTTTTAGAATATGTTAATTTAAAAAGGAAATCGTGAGAAAGAATTTTTAAATCTATATACATAAAAGACTACTTTTGTATGCGTATGTCCGGGGTAAACTTCAAAACTACTGGACCGATTTTAACCATTTTTTCACCGTAGATAGCTGCAGTAACAGGGAGCAGGATAAGCTATAATTTATTTCTAAAAAGCTTAGTTTAAAAAAGTTATTATGGAAAATAGTAAATTTCATATAGTTTCCCCATTAAATGGTATAAATTTTCAGTCCATTGTTGCAAAAATTTATTGCCTGGTAACAACAATATTAATGGTGATAATAATGAAAATGTGAACCAAGGCTTCTCTGGAGTAAGTATGAAATTTAGTGCTTTCTTAGGATTTTTAGATTCATCTATGCCAATAATCGCTAAAAGGCTAAATAAAAAGATAATTGATTTTGGCAACAGTTAGAAAATAGAAAGTGTTTATAGTCAAATTTTTTTCTAAATTAGGTATACATAAGGGCAATTCCATGCAAGTGTGGAAAAGCGTTGAAAAAATTAAACTAGAGTAATGTGACTGTTCTGCATATTTTTTGGCTTAAAAATGTTAGAAGTTTCTTACTTATAACAATTTTTTGTTAGGAATGTAGTTTTTTAGTTTCGGCAATACTTTGAAGTTGGTATTAGATTATTTTATTTTCAGTGAAGCAAATGGTCATACTTTCAACATTGATAAGTTTAAATTTTTTCCATTAGATAAATGTGACAAAGGAAAATTGTTGTTTATTACACTTTAAATTAATATTCTGCATTGATGAAACAAGTGTTTTCAATTTAATTAAGTGATTTATATCAATTTCAAAAAGGCTCTGTTCTATGTAACGTACGTTACCAAAAGCATGTTAAAGTTTTTACAGCAAATAAAGAAAGGGCAATACAAGGTTAACTATGTTATATTTTCTATCTCATAGATGTGTACTAAGCAAATAACAGTAATTTTCTTTTGAATATTGTTTATTTAATTTTTTGTGCTACAATCAAAGCGTGTAACGTAAGTTACCTACATATGCAGATAACGTAAGTTACCTTAGTAGAACTTCAATACTTGTATTTCGAAATAAAGTAAATTGTAAATAAAACTTATGTGGTTAATAGAAGTAATTTATTCAATAATTCTTTTAATTGTACTGTATTTACTTAATTTAGATTACTCATATTTCTTAAAATGTCTGTAAGTTAATAAGATTACAATACACCTTTATTATAAATTACATGCTTTTTTTTGGCTGTTAAGATATTAATTCTCTTTAAACAATATCACTGCGTTCAGAATATTTAGGAGGTAATGTACTATGCATTATTCAAAAATGACTTCTGTTATGATTTAAAGTTGTCAAATATGTTTTGGAAAAATCAAATATAAAAATAGTTTATATCTTTCAATTGAAATATATTTTGTTCTGCATTAAAATGCCACTGAACTCTGCAAAAAAGATGCACTGTAGAAGGGGTATGAGAAAAGTCATGTGGATATTACAGATTCATAAATACAAGTTACTCTTGATAGTATTGAAATATGTTAGAAAAAGCAAAATGTATCAAAAATATTTTCCGAAGATCCTCACATTAACAATGACCATTTAAGAACCAGAAATGAACAAAATGTAGAGTTTCGTTTAGTTAGTATTTTAAGGAACAAGAAGAAAAAACAGAGATAAAGGCTGGTGACTGGTGTGTGGTGAAGTACAAAATACATTGTATCCTTGAGTTGTGACGATTATTGAAGAAAACGTGTTTAAAGTAAAAGTAATAGCTGCTGTTGGAACCAATTAGAAATGGCCAGAAACGACAGAGGAAATTTATTATAAGAGAAAACATGATTCGAAAATAGAATTACCTGAACTTGTTAATATCAGCGGCCAGTATGCATTTAAAAGTCTTATGTTTTGTAATATTTTTGATTGATCATTGAGTTTGGCATTAAATTTCTGTAAATTTAACTCATAATTGTTAATTTTCGGTATTTTGATCTAAATTAAGCTGTAGTTTTCATTCATTAATTTTTGTAATAAAGATATGCATGTAAGTGAATTTTGTAACGTAAGTTACTGTTACGTAAGTTACCCAGTTAAAAATTCCCATAAAATTCAATTTTTTAAATAAAATTTTAAATTTATGAAAAGTAATTCCTAAATATTATAAGAAACTGATAAATTATACTTCAAACAAGAAAACAGCTGCAATAGAGCAGAAATTTGCCTTAGAACCAATTATCATATTATGCCATTCCCTTTTTGTGTAACGTAAGTTACTGCCTTATTTCTGACTGCTAAATTTTGTAAAATTTAAGTGCATCGAATATTTTTGCATTTTAATTTTGCTTTTGACTGTCATTTTCACTGAATGCTTTTGTACAAGGTTTTTATAACAATATTTGTCTGTACTAAGGAGCTAACTGCGTAAGAGTTGGTCGAAATGTAACGTAAGTTACCGTGGAATTGCCCATAAGATGTTTTTACCAACTGAGTTTTCACGATTGATGTCACAAGGACAGAAACTAATAATGGGACAAATTTAACGTGCAATATTTGGGGTATAACTTTGATATACCCCCCCCCCCAAAAAAAAAAAAAAAAATACGCGCCAAATCTGGCACGTCCTACGGACTTTTTAGGGTTGCTGTTTCTTATTTTGGTGTTGCCAATTAAGGTTTTTTCAGCTTTTAGGTTTTTGCTGTTGCCAAATTTAGTATTTTCTTGCATTTTGTACCATTTTGAGTTTTTTTTTAGTTTTTTGGCAACAACAAAAACGGGTATTTTGTTTGGTGAGAAAAAAAAAGTCGCCAAATATCCGATTTAGGGGGGGGGGGGTAGATCAAAGTAGTTCCATATTTGGAAATGGTTGATTCCAGAATGATTGATACTGCACACATATATTTTAAAAAATACACCAAGCTTATAACATTTTCTATTTACCTAAACATTATTTGTATCTTGCATTTGTATTAAGGGTGCGTAATTCAGTTTTTTTTTAGCTTATCCAAACAGATAAAATAACCACTGTTTACAGAAGTAGCCATTTATGTATATAGATGTGCACTTTAATGTTGAAAAAATTATGAATGAGTTTCACTAAAACACATTACCCGGCAGAAACCCGGGCAAGGCCGGGTATCCAGATAGTTGTTATATAAGCAAACAAGATGTAATCTATTGCCTTTTTTATGGTATTGAATTTATTGTTTTTTCGAATGCAAAGTATAATTAATGACTCTGATGAAAATACATTTTAATAGTTACTAGTTTCTAATAAACTTTTACTAGTTTCTAATAAAACTGCACCCAGCTTGTAGTTATTTTAGTCTGTATTATTTTACTAGAATGAAAAATGTCTTGACAAAAATCAAATTTTTGCTTTTGAACTGTAGTTAATAGTATTTAAAAATATATACCATAAAACGTTATTTGTTATCTTTTAAATAAAAACATATCCAGATGTAAGTCTTAAATAATCACGGTAAAAGAATTGCTCAACAGCAGTTTTTCTAATTTTAAGGTAAGTATCACGTCATTCACCGGTGACTGACAATAAACTAACCGTTTAAACCGTGATTTCAACGATTAAAGAGAGTATAAAAGTCGATATGAAAATGAAAATGACATTGCTAGAAATTTAAGATCACAGGCTAGTTTTTTTCGCTGCTCATAAATAAACTTTAGTTGTAGAAAAAAAAACTTAATTTTGCACTTCAAGAATTGAATATTATTCGTCTGATTAAGAATTAATATTCAGGAATAAAGTGCATTTTAAAGTAGATTGCTTTAGGTATGCATGTGCATATTTTTCTAACTTTGGAAGAATTTAATGGCATATTTTTTCTAAACAAATGCTGACTAATACTAGATAAAATAATAATAATAATTAATATTTTAACAAAATTTAATGGTATAATGGTGCTTAACGTTAACTAACAGAATGAAATTTAACAAAGTTCCGTTGTAAACTGCATATTTTTCTTAACAAAAAGTGTTTACAGAATGAAACAATTCGGAAAAAGGGGAGGGTTAATTAAAATTCTTTTACTACATTGGAATCTGGAATTACATTAAATCTAGCATAGCGTGTTCTGGATTTTTTTTTCTCCCAAAAGAAATAAATCTAACATTAATGATAAGCGTTTTAAAGAAATAAGGACCAGCTTAAAGAAGAGAAAGATTTGCTTTTATTTGTGAGATATTTGCTCGAACTAAAAGGAAAAAAAATTGAAAAATCGTAACAAAGATCTAAAGCATATGAGGGTCGTTCTCACAAAATAGGAAACATTTTAATTCAGTAATGCTTCTCATACCAGAACAATGGAGTAGAACTCATTTATTTTCATATATTTTTTCAGTAGCAATATTTCACAGTAGCATATTTTTTAAATACAACTACGAAAATAGAAATAGGTAATAAAGAGCTTTGTATTCGTTTTACGCTAAGAAGTAAGAATCCCTTTGAATTAAAAGTATGATGTTTGGCTACCACTTGGTTGAAGAGGGCCAATTAGTCATGATTATCAGAATAATGACGAAGCCGTGCTTACATTTCTTAAAGTTAAAATCTATGCATTATTGAAATAATCCATTAAAGTATTCTATTGGCTAATAAAATACATTTTGTACTTGTTTAAAGTTTCCAGAAGTACAAAAAATGGCTCAATAAAGATAAACTGACTTGTAATACAATTCACTTTTTGTTAAAATTATAAAATGACGCAAACTAGAAATCAACTTTAAAGTGTCTTACTAGATAAATGAAGATTCTATCTAAATCTATTATTTTGGTGGATATTTTTTCCGTCTGTTTAAGAAATATTGAGTGTAACCATATTTGCCAGGGCAATGACGTTTTTTCTAGTGACAAAGGTTTTTTAATTATTTTTTACTTTAACAGTAATCTTGAGAGACCAGACAATTTAGCCTCTATGAACTTTAGTTTCACTCATTTTCGTTCAAAGTGCAACAGATAAAAGTAATAAGCATGAGCTACTTTGTTTTTCGTTAAAGTGACTTGTGTGTTAAGTTTAAAGCCTTAAGAAGTTAAATTTTTCAAGTTTAGTTTCTAGTCTTAGTCTCCTAAGTTTGTAGAAGAACTTTCTATTTCGTAATTAATTGATGTAAAATAACAATCTACGGATTGATATTTCTTGCAACTCGTTTTTTATAAATAAAAGATTTTAACACATGCAATAAATTTCATTAATCTTATTAAAACTATTTGATCACGCAAATGTAGTCGGTAAGTTTATATTTATGTCCCTTTTGGACCAGTATTAAATTACTCTTTCTTTTCCCTTATGTGATTTCAAGAGCCTTGATTTATTTTCTTTGTCCGCTGAGGTTTGTGTCTTTTTCTATTACGCTTCGAAAACTTTTACTTCCAAAAACTTTCCTTTAAAAGGCCATTTTCACTGAAATGTTTGTTGATCTAATATCTTCAAAAGCTGATTTATTTTTTTAAATGCTGGGATGAAAAATATTTCAGTTGTTCAAACAGATTTAACAGAATGAATCTTAGCTTTTTGTTATCTAATTCGTTCCTTTAAGAAAACATTCCAAAAATTTATTAAAGTAATTCATTATTTTGTATTTTTGTTGCTCTTTAAAGTGTGTTGTTTTGCTCTTTGTTAATACCACACATTTTAAAAAACTTATTTCAATGTCTAAAGCTTACAGTAGAAGCGTAAATTAGTTATTATTTTTAGTCACTAGTAAGATGAGTTTTTCGTACTAACTATATTTAATAAATAGGGATGCGCAATCGGGAAGGGAGACATTCAAATTTTAAGGGGGTGTTTTTGAGGGTATCTTCCTCTTTTCGGGGGACTCTTTCACTTGGGAGGAGGGTGTCTTCTTGGTATGTGAGGGTATACCATTGGTTTGGCGGGGAACCCCTGTGCATACCATTTAGAGATATTATCTAAACACATTTAAAAAACATGTTGATTATTTAAGAAACACTAAATTTTACTTTAATGCTTTATGAACCTTAATTTAGATTTCAGACGAGAAATTAAATGACTTATTACTTAACCAATTAATTGATTATTAAAATCTAAAGAAAACTCTAAAAATATGCGTAATGAGTTTTTATCCAACTTAAGAATTTTGCCTGGAATATATTCTAAAATGAGTGAAGATTTTTGTGAACTTGTGATTTAGCAGAAATAGGTGTATTGGTTCTCTTAACAATCTCAAAGTTCAAAAGACTCTAGTCATGTTCTAACACAACATTCTATTGTTGCACTGATTTATTTTTTCTTCAATTTCAAAAAGCTCCGGAAGCAAAGCATTATTTCTTGAGAAGAAACTTGTTTCTGATAGATCCTGATCATACATTTGCATCCTCTCTTTACCACAATAACGAAATAAATTTTTTAATACTGAAAAATTGAGAAAATTATAAGCATATATATATATATATATATATATATATATATATATATATATATATATATACATATATATACATCTTATACATCTTATACGTCTTTTTTTAACTAAAACCTTTCACCTTTCTCCCGTACTGCTGAAAATTCAAACCTTTTCATCAAAACAGTCATTAATACTGAAAAATATGCATTAGAGCCAAAAATAGAGGAAACAAGTACGTAGATTCTAAGCACACACCAACTCTTGTTTCTCCAAATGTAATTAATTTCATCTCCAGAAAGCTAAATACATATCACCATAGACTTTGCAATCGTGAAAGTAAGCGCAATTGGTTAAATGATTTAGTAAACTTAAACGATTGTTTTAAAGAATCATAATATAAGTCCATTGCAGGTCATTTCACGTTCTGTTTTATGATTATTTATCTACAAGTATGTTGTTGATCAAATGCATTAGAGAAACTATATTAATAAGAAGCATTTTTGTTAACTCGTTATCTCTTTTGTTTTTGAAAAATAAAGAAAAGTTCTTGTTATGAATATCCCCTTTAGTTTATTTTCTTTTCAAAACAAGATGCACCCTTAGCAGATTTTAGTGTTAAGTTAATCTGCACTTCATAATCCATGACAATTTTAAAAGCGTACTTCTAGTTACACTAAACAGTCTCCATAGATATCTTGACATGAGCAGAAAATATTTCTAATTTCTAACATAGCATATGTTTAGGGTTAACGTAGTTTACACGTAGTACCAAATAATTCCGCATCCAATTTGCATAGCATGAGAAAAAACATAAATTTCCGATAGTAATTCTTTTCTAAACCATAAAATTCACAGGAAAGTTTGCTTCATTTAAAAGGGCATAGTTATTTAATATTTTTACGTTTATTGCTTAAACAAAAGTTTTTCTTAAAAAATCATTTTTTCTCATGTATGACGTGGAATATATATATATATATATATATATATATATATATATATATATATATATATATATATATATATATATATATATATATATATATATATATAATATATATATATATATATATATATATATATATATATATATATATATATATAGCAGCGTGTTCGGTAATATTTTATGAAAAAAAATTTTGATTACTTATTATAAAATATTCGTATTATTAAACATATTTTGTGGGTATTTCGTTTTCGGTTGAAACTTTGACAGGAAGAATGTTTGGGCTGCTTAAGAAACATTACAACTTAATTAGTGCATGCATGCGTTGCATACTGGGGTAATTTAACTAGTCAACTTAAGTATGCTTTTGATGTTAATATTATACATACACCTGAAATTTTCTGTGCAGTATTATTCAGGCAATTTCCTATTTTTTTCGGTTGTATTATGTGCACCGTTTTATAAAGATAAGTTTATATGAAACTCATATATAATTTTTTTAACCAAATAGCTCTTTTTTATTAACAAAATACTATCAATAACAAATATTTGGAAGTACTAGTATATTTTTTTTAGAATTGTTAATGTGTCATCACGTAACTCGTTCAGTTTCATCCTCACAAAAGATAATGCAATTTTCGGTTATATCAAGGAGAAAAGAAAGCAAATGTTCAGCACTTTTAGCCAAACATCATTAGACAGAGGATTCAACTCTGTTACTTCCTATTTCAAACTGATGATTTCTAACAGGAACGAAACTGCAATCTCTGGGTGGCATTACTGAGCTGGCTTAGTATTTTATGTGAGATTAAAGAACTGAGACCGGAAGGAAATTGTTTCAGCACCATTTTGTATTCATACGTTTTAACCCTAATGCCTGGCATTTTTTTTTTCAAAGATATTTTGAATGCTGGTAACAAACAGTGTTTAATGGGCAGGAAAAATAATAAAAAAAAATATTATGTAAAAAGAAAAAAAATATTAATTAAAGAAAAATCATCCCTTAAAAGTTACGATAGACCCCAGAGGGTTTGTACTTTTTTTACTAAAATTTTTTTCTGCCTACGACGTAATATTTAAAAAGACATTTTATAAGAAGAAATAAAATCAGCAATTAACATAAGATGGGAAACTGGGAATAACTTTGAAAACTTAGCTTTTTTTCTTGAGATTGTGAACGATGTAGTTTTTGATAAAGATCTTATTAAAACTGCTGCAGAACATACTTTAATATGGATATGTGCAGCAATCTGTTAATAACGAATTGAAACAATACCAAGGTACCAACTGAACACTATTATTTGGTTGAAATGTTCATTTTGTGGATATTCAGACCCTTTTTTGGACCGTCCCTAAAAAGGGACGCTAGGCATTAATGGGTTAAATGTTGTTGGTAAAAATAAAATTTTCTGTGTAAAATGTAATAGTTTTTTCCAAAGTTATTATGCTTTCAGATAAAAGAAACTGTTCCTCTTGTGTTCCATGTAGAAATCTTTAGCAGCGAAAAAAACTTTTAAGAAATTGGGGGTTTGACAAAATAATTCTGCTTTTTTTTCCCGAGCATTAAAACGTGGGTCAATACGACAACATGACAGCAAATTCCGTCTTGTGCCTTGCAAATTTTCGTTTTATATTTGAAATTAATATACATAAATATATTTGACTATGTTTGGTACTCAAATGATTTTAAAAATTACAATCTCTTAGGTTTCGATACACGCCTTATATTTTTAAGTTTAAATAAAATATTTTACGATACTTAACTAATGTTAAAAAAAAAGAAAAAAAGGAAAGAAAGATGTCTTAAAAAATAAAAAATAAAAGAAAGATGGTGAAGGTAAATGTACTGTACGAATTTGCTGTGCAACTAATCGGTGTAGTAACCATAAGTGCTTTATTGGTTGGAAAAATTGTTTTTTTTTTGCTAAAAGTTCTTAATGACTTTTTAATTGAAACATTTGAAATGTTTTGGTAAAATATTGCCACAAATATTTTTATTCACCAATCAAAGCAGCAACCTAATTTTCAATTAAAAATGTTTCTAATAAAAAGATGTAACTCAGTCGTAATAACAGAAAGGGATATAAGAACAAATATGGAAGCTAAAATTATGCTCATATTTCATAAACTGAAGTCTAATCTTTGGCGGCCATTGCAATAAGCTAATAAAAATCTTCAAAATATCATAAAAAAGTATACCAAATCTATAAACCCCAGACATATTAGTGGGGTTTTTCTTTATTTAATTTTTCAGAATCCGTTGCAGAAAAGCATCATTAATAACCTTTTGCGTCAAAGTAAACCCTTCAAATGCGTCGTTTAAGGGCGTCTGAAACCCATTTTCTTTATTATGCAGCCACTTTCTTCCTTTAGCCCATTAAGCGCCAAGTCTCCCTTTTTGGGAACCTTAGGTTAAGATTTTTTTCCTTCGCAAGTACTTGAGATATATTTCTTGAAAGTGTTTGTTATTAACCAACAAAGTGCCTAACTTGATTGGTATTTTTTTCAAAAAAATTGAAACTTTATTTCTATTTTTTAAAAAATAGTTAATTTAGGAGAAAATTCTGATTTTTACTTTATAAGGAAAAAAAATCCTTAAAAATAACTAAATCGAATGCAGGCGTTTAAAAACATTGAAAATAAATCACAAGAGATCTCTTTTCAAGTCCTAATAAGCAGGGGTCAAGAAAAATAATTTGAAAGGGTTTTATAGCTGTTTATTTTCGAAGGTCCCAAAATGGGAGACTTGGCGGGTTCTGACTAGAAGAACAAATCTCAAGAAAGCAGAATTAAAATCTCGCTCACTTTGCATGAATAAACTCACTGCTCGTTTCATT
>JAXGGA010025127.1:0-11010 GCA_038373865.1 Uloborus plumipes | reverse complement strand
ATGCTACAAACTAATTTTGTGCCAAATTTCATGAAAATCCACCGAACTGTTTTGGCGCTACGCGCGTAACACACATACAGAAAGAAGGAAAGAAAGAAAGACAGACAGACAGACCCACCTTCAGCTTTATTATTAGTAGAGATTTTGAAGAATTTTCATGGTCGCTCATTTATGGACACGTCTAATGAATTTTCTAATAATAGCTGCATAGAAAAACCGGTACTTACGTATTAACTCAACCGCAACAACAGATTTGGAGGTTTTTTCAGCCATTTTTTTTTCTTTCTGACGGTTTTAAATTACTGCATGCGCGTGCGAACAACAACCGCCAACTAAACCGCCAAATCTGTTTTAACCTCCAAAGCTGTAGCTGCTGTGGAGTTAATACGTAAGTACCAAAAAATCTGTATTAAAATTAAATTTATAAAATCAAGGACAAATAATAAGGGTTAAGGACCAAGAGTTTTGGGCATCATTAATCTATGTTTCACGCATTACTATATTTTTCTGACTATGTATATTTTTTTATTGCTGTTTACAGGAAATGTGTTAAAACCGGCAAATCCCGGATCGTTACCCAGAAATAATTTGTAACGTTTTGAAATTTTTACAGTACAGAGTGCAGCATGTATTGGTTGAACGGATACATAAATGGCACATCAAATATAGTTGGGAGGTGGAATTCATAACCAGGTGTTTTTGGCAAACTTCCCCATGATAGATAAACCAGTTAAAACCAAGTAATTTACCTTGCAAAAGTTAAAAACAATTATAATTTAGGATCATTCCATAGGAATGTCAACCTCAGCCGAAGAAAAAAAAATACCGAAGTGAAAAAAGTATCAGAAAATAAATAAATAAATAAATAAAAAACATACAACATAAGAAGTTAAAAAAATTGAAAAAGTATTGTAATTATCACTGAGATTAGCCATAATAAATAGTTTGTACTGTGTTACTGCTTGTTATTCGATGGTTACGTTAGTCACGTTACGTTAGTCACACTCCATCTTGAGTAAAAGTGACACTTAAGACTAAAAAAAAAATTAAGATTTAATAAATGTGTTTTATGCTTTTAAAAGCCAACTTTACACATTTTTCAAATGTATCATTCAATTTTTAACACTTGCTTAACTTTGAGGAATTTTTGCCTCACAACATGAGCATTAGTTTTCAGGGTTGCAAAAATGTTACGTTGGTCACGTTGCTATTTTGGCTGAAAAAATATCTACTGTCTGTAATTTTGTTTTAAATTCGAAGCAGAAATGATACATAGATACCATGTACATTATACTAAATCCACCAGCATAACTAAAAAGTATTTTTTATCCTTTAAGTTACAAGTAAAAACAGTTACAAAATCAGCTCTGAATGTTACGTTAGTTACTATGGAATGACCCTTTACGTTTTAATTACCTTGGAACTTTGGAAAAAATTTTTTAATGATGTAGAAAAAAAAGGAGTTTCTACAAATATTTAATTATAATTTTTGCGATCATTTTTTCATTCTTATATTAGAGATTTTATGCAAAAATGTGCAGTAAAATTGAGAAAAACTAATAATTAATGGTTTATTAATCAATCCGATTAGATAATAGTGCATTGTCATCGGGTTTGAGGTTACATAGAAAATTTCAAAAGAATTTGAACACAAAAGTGGGCAAAAATTAAGTTGTATGATTCCACCCGAACAGACAAGCACCAAACAAAGTTAGTAAAAGCATGTTAAAAAGAAAATTAACTTATCCCCAAGTGTCATCTTCAAACAACGCCTACGCCATTGCTCAGAAACGCGGGGAATTCTCAAATATTTTCTTTAAGCTTCTTTGTCTAAACTCATCAAAAGGTTAGTTTCAAAGAAATAACCGCAAAAGTGGGAATGGAGTTTGTTTCATGCTTCCTCTTTTATCTTCAAAAGACTCTACATATTTTTTAAAGATGTCTTTTCTTGATAGGCTTTCTTCATTTTCAACGTGTAGTAAATTTACTAGCTTTACGTATGAAGGCTAAATACATTAAGATGCTTAAAATAATTTCCAGCATTTACTTTTAACCCATTTATGCCCAAGTTTTTTTAACAATTTTTTTCAATTTTTATCTGCTTAAAACTCTTACTTGGAATGGTTTACATAGATTTTTAGCTTAAAATAGTTCGTCGTTGACATATTTATTATGTTATTTAACGTCCTGTTAATGGATATTTTGCGGATATGTGAGCAAAATACGACCTTACTTGACTTTACTTTTGCAAAGTAACATTATAGAACGCATCTGTGATCACTTTTGAGCAAATTATTTTAAAATAGTTTGATTTTATGAAAAAAAAGGGTCGCAAAAAAACTTACTTTCTGTGGCTTCCCATGCTGGATCATTGCTTGACTGATTTGTCTGAAAATAGCTGTCAATAAATATACTCCGATGTCCAAATAGTGGCTCTAACCGGTTTTCTCAAGAAGAAGGACTATTTAAATCGTGAAAAACAGCTTTAGTAAAATTATATACCCATTACAGGTTTTTGTATGCAATAACTAACAAGCGTCCCGTTTTTAGGACACTGGGCATAAATGGGTTAATATCATACTATTTATTTTTATGCTCTTAAAAATCTTTTGCAAAACTTTTTTGACGAATAATGAATGTGTATAAAAGTTCGTATGTATAAAAGTTGTTTTAAAAATACAAACATATTGATGAATGGGTATCTCTAGATAAGAATAATTAGTTTTTAATGCTTTTTATTTCCCCCCTTTTCAGTTATTATATTTCTACATTTTATAAGGTTCAAAATTTGAAATATCTCCAGAAACTCTAATTATTATCTAATTGGAAAAAACAAAATAAGAGAGACTCTCCTGTATCATTCCCACGTGTTCATTATTTTTGCAATTCACTTTATTTAAAAAAAAAATGTTTGCTTTAATTGTTGCCCTTAGGAAAAACGCGCAAATAAGCTCTCAATAGATTCCAGTCTATGTGCTACTGTTGTGAATTTGAGTTTGTTTGTTGAAGTAATTTATATTAATAGTAGGCTGCAGTATAACTTTTGCTGCTCATTACTGACGCACATTTATTTTCAAGTTATGAAAAAAAAAGAAGAGCATTAGAAATTCACAAAATATTTTCTCTTGATTTTCATGCAAATTGAAAAAAGATGTGCTGCACTATTGTTGCTTCTAATTATTTCTTTTGAGGGAGAAATGACATTCTGTAAATAATTGTGTCGAAATTTTCGACTTTGTAAATAATTGTGACATGCATTTTTCATTATATTTTGTCCCTTCGGTATTAGCTTTGAGCTCACATTTGAATGAACAAAAGCAACACATTTCAGTTAAAATTTTGAATATCATATTCTTTAATATTTTAGAGAACAAATAAACTGCTTACCTTTTTGCAATAATAAGTTAAAAAACAGAACAACAATGTTAAAATTGTTCAGATATCAATTATAGTTTCAGACGCTTATTTTGTTGTTACAAATATCTTTTCCAGTGCAAAAAATTGAGCTTGCGAAAGAAAAATAAAACGATAAATGAAAAAAGAGCTAATATATAAGTATGTGAAGAAAGTTGGGCTTAAGAGAAAAAATATTTTTACGCTCAACATTATTTAAAAATTAGTTACATTTTTGTGATAAAAATGGATGAATATGATCGCAAGAATCCCATTTGACTTGAATAACCCAAAGTAGAATGCACAAGTCCTGTGGTTATGGAATTAAGGATTAATTACATAAGACTTTATAAATCTTGCTAGATAGAGATACAGCCAAGATGGTCGAAAGATTAGTATGCTCAGAGATACAATAATTTCTTCTAACATACTTCAATAAGAGATTTTATTTTAATAACAATAGGGAAGTGCTGATAAATCAGTGAACCTTGTTGAGTTATTCAGCAGAGTTCAGCAGTATTTCTCATATAAAATCTATTATAATTTTGATGCTTAATGTAAACCAAATAACAATAAAAACATTCAACACAAAACGTCATAGGGGACTTTAACCTTTCATGTCCCAAATTAAGTTGAATCGGTTGAGTACAAAAACAACGTCAGTCAAGAACTTCAAATTGTTCAGGACAGAGTAAAAACGTCTTAATTCTAGCATTATTTCTACGATCAACATTCAAATAACAGGCCCCGTATATTTCACATTTTTAACCTGACTGACGTGATTTTTGATATCAACATGCATCTTGCCTCCCACAGCTCGTTTCCATAAAAAACGAATTTCGAATTTTTGTGACTGATGTTGTTTTTGCTCTCACCGATTCAGTTATCAATGATCTTTTATGCATTTTTTTTTTGTTTTTGTAGTTGAAAATAGATCAAAATACATATTTATCAAGTAAAAATTTTTAAAAAAATTTTGGGGTCTGAGGCCCCCTATGTCTTAGGGCCCCTAAGAAAACTGTTTCCGACCACAGGTACCGTCTGTCGGCCTCTTAGCAAAGTACAAGGAGTGGTACTTAAGAGCTTCAGCATGATTCCATCCATTTAGGATTCACGTACTAAATTAATGTAAGCGGGACTTCTGAGTCCCGTCGGGCATAAAGGGTTAAGGCCTATTCACATTACGACCGATCCGGGCGTCCGAACCGAATTTTTTGCTGCGAAACTATTTTTCGAAATCCGTTGCCATGCCAGCACGCCGAATCATCAGGCATCCGTAGCCGTTCTAGAATGCTGGATGTCGTCGGGGCCGACAGAAGACCGTTTTTTTGGTATGCACTTCATTGGCTCTCGCTAGGTGAGCGCCCTTTTCAATTAGTGGGGACATACCGTCACGTGACTTTCGGACGGAGCTAGTGCGAATGCTCGAAATTTTTCCCCTCCGTCCGCCACGTCCGGTTCATTCGGGCGGAACGGTCGTAAAGTGAAAAGGCCTTTAAAGCATAGAATGAACTGTTCAACTAAAATTACAAGAATGCATCACGTGCGGAAATTCAAAGACTGTTACCAATTTGAAATGTATTTCAATAAAACTTTGATGCGTGAAATAGTTAAATGGAGCTTATTGTATAAAAATAATTTAACGGCTTAACCCTTCACTGCACGAATTTTTTATATTTTCATGAAAAAAAATCATATGTTGTCTTTTAATTAGCCCTGAGTTCAGGAAAAATGCAGAAAAAAATTAATCTTAAAAATGCGTGCCAAAAATGATATTTTAACTGTTTGTTTCACGTATGGCACAAAGCACTTAGCATAAACTTATACGGATAAGTGTAATAATCTACAATGTGTTTTGTAATATAAGTGGAACCAACAACTTTTACCACTAAGTACAGCATTTATATCTAAACATCTTTAGAACAAAGGAAATAATGATTAAGCACACTTCTTACTGCAATGCAGACATTCTATTTTTCAAAAACAAGAACTGTAATACCTGGGCTATTGCAACTAACTAGTGCATAAGCATCACACTAAACTGTTTTAGCAATGTTCCAGAAGGGGCACAAAGCTCAGTTTAACTCATGGAGGTTTAACTGCACTTAAAAATCATAGGAATATATGAGGGTTTACTTGGTTTGTGCCAGATCGTACAGTAAAATTACTTTTTTATTTACCGAATCATTTGTCTTTTTCATTGAGCTTTATTCTTATTGGTGACACGTTAGTATAAGTTCGAGTTATTTTGTATCAAATTCCAAGATTGATTTTAAATCTTATTAAGAACTTTATGATAAAACATTGAACCCTCAACAATGTATTTTATTCGGAAAAGAAAGCCAATACGTTTTAAAGCTTTGGATTTTTTTTAGTTTCAATATTAATGAACAATAATTACACCAAACTTTGAACGCTGAAGATACTTTTTTATTCGCAATATTAATTCTTATTTTTCTTTCGGCTGCGTTCTTGCTGCTTGCGTTTTCACAAAATATTGGGAAAACCTCGCTGTATCACAAACAACCTTTTTGATGTTGAAGCCCATCAATATGAAGTAAATATACACTTTTCTCGTTAAAAGGCATTTCCATTACTGTACACAATGCCTTCACTTTAAATACTTTCTTTATTTTCTGAAATTCTGCGAAATGACATTGTATACAACAAGCGAAATAAAAGTAAAGTATTGTTTTTCCATCTGCGTAATTAAAGATAGCCTGCAACATTGTTGCAAGGAATTTTAAAATTTTTGTGAAGATCAATTACTTTTGGATGAAAGCTTATATAGCTTCCACGTATTTCTCTGTTACTTTTCAGAAGCCTTGATTAACGAACTAAAACCAGCCTTAAGCGACACGTGGCAATAGTGTTAGCACAGAATTGTGTTTATTTTTAATAATCAGAAAAATTAAAAAAAAAGAAAAAACTAATTAATTCCATAGAAATTTACCTGGAAGGGAAAAGGCATTTTGTTCCTTTTTTATTATTATTATTTATTTATTTTTTTTTTTTTGCAAAATCAAATTATTACTTAATTTTACATTCTCTATTCAGGGGTATAAACACTAAGACTTTGATTAAAAAGTTTTCCTTATATAAGCTCATTAATGACAATCCAGTAATACAAATCCCCTTACGAAAGAAAAAACTTTAAACTCATCTTCTTCCTAATTTTATTTTTGTTACTTAGTGCTTTATGAAGCCATTTTTAAAAGAATAAAAACGTATGTAAAGTAAGAGCTAAGTTATAAATATTTCTAAATTTGAATTTATAGAGTTCGGTGTTTTTTTTTTTTTTGGTTCGGAAAACCGACTTATATACGGCAGGGGGTTGTGCAGTTTAATGATATACACTGAAGTGACAAAAGTCATGGGATACCTCTTAATATCGTGTCGGCCCTCCTTTTGCCCGGCGAAGTGCAACAACTCGACGTGGCATGGACTCAACAAGTCGTTGCAAGTCTTCTGCAGGAATATTGAGCCATGCTGTCTCGATAGACGTCCATAATTGTGAAAGCGTTGATGGGGCAGGATTTTGGGCACGAACAGACCTCACGATGGTGTCCCATAAATGCTCAATGGGATTCATGTCGGGCGATCTAGGTGGCCAAATCATTCGTTGGAATTGTCCAGAATTTTCTTCAAACCAATTGCGAACAGTTGTGGCCCGGTGACATGGCGCATTGTCATCCATAAAAATCCCATCGTTGTTTGGGTACATGAAGTCCATGAATGGCTGCAAGTGATCTCCAAGTAGCTGCACATAAGCATTTCCAGTCAATGTTCGGTCCAGTCGCACTAGAGGACCAAGTCCATGCCATGAAAAAACAGCCCACACCATTACGGAGCCACCACCAGCTTGAACAGTGCCTTGCTGACAGTTTGGGTCCATGGCTTCGTGGGGTCTGCGCCACACTCGAACCCTACCATCGGCTCTTACCAGCTGAAATCGTGACTCATCGGACCAGGCCACGGTTTTCCATTCATCTAGGGACCAACCGATATGCTCACGTGCCCACGAGAGTCGCTGCAAGCGATGTCGTTCTGTCAGTAAAGGCACTCGAGTCGGTCTTCTGCTGGAATAGCCCAAGAAATCCAAATTTCTCCGCACAGTTCTAGCAGACACGTCCATTGTACGTCCCACATTGATTTCTACGGTGATTTGACGCAGTGTTGCTTGTCTGTTAGAATTTACGACTCTTTGCAGACGTCGCCGGTCTCGATCTTTAAGTGCAGGCGGTCGACCACTGCGCTGTCCATGGTGGGATGTTATGCCTGAAATTTCATACTCTCGGCACACTCTTGACACAGTGGATCTGGGAATGTTGAATTCTCTAACGATTTCCGAAATGGCATGACCCATGCGTCTAGCTCCAACTAACATTCCGCGTTCAAAGTCTGTTAATTCACGTCGTGCGGTCATCATCACGTTAAAACCTCTTCACATGAATAACTTGAACAGAAATGAAAGCTCTGTAAAAGCACTGCGCATTTATACCTGTTCTATGCGATGCTACTGCCATCTGAAAATTTGCATATTGCTATCCCATGACTTTTGTCACTTCAGTGTACATCCGAATGACCTGTCGAGAAACAATATTTACTTTTCGTCATAAAAAATTAATCTGTGGGAATATATTTTGTGAATTTTTTAAATGGCTCCTCTATAATTTATTGTAGTGGTTCACAAAAGTCCAGGCCACAATGTAAGTACCAACTTTGCGGATCCCCCCCCCTCCGCTTTTTATATCAAATCTAAATCATATTTTGTAATATGCTTTAAAATATTTTATATAGTTATCCACTTTGTATTACTATTTGAGCTCGTTTTGTTACCACATCAAATCTTATTTATTTATTTATCGAATTTCATGCTATTGGCCAAAAATGGATCCACGCTCCAATTTTTTTTTGTCAAAAAATCGTTACTGCTGTTTTTTTCTCACGCATTGCTATAAAAAATAGCAACTGCAAATTAAGATGCATTAGTGTGGTTGGTTGGGTGTTGGGCTTATAATGGAAAAGGTATGAGTTCGAAACTGGGCCGAAAAGTATTTTACTAGGTTTTTTTCTTCAGCAGAGGTCTAATCCAACTTTTCTTCATCTTTTTATCATTTCTCAAAGTTTTTCTTTATTTTTATTTTTTTACTAGCAAAAATACCCGGCGTTGCCTGGGCCAGTAAAAATATTGCGAAACAATTTATAATCGCCTTTTTTTTCCCTAACTAAAAGAACTCAAAACGTTTTGACGATTTAAAATGTCGCTAAATTTGCGGTAACTGTTTTGGGATACCTAGGATAATTTTGCTCCCCTCCCTACTTCATGAAAATATGCTTAGGTATTATTAAGTCAGTAATTTTTGTCAAAGAATAATTGTCATTTTTTGCTGAGAAAATATTGCTGACCATGAAATGACGCTAAAAGTTTTTGTCCTAAGTGATTTCGAAATTAGTAGGAAGCATATGACAATAATTTGTGCGAAAAACACAAAAAATGGTAATTTTAGTTTTGGGGTTTGATTAATTTCGTATGCGGATTACTTTACGCTTTGGCGTAAGTTTTAAAAGTTTTTTAATGACAACGTACGGAATCGGTCGAAAAAAAAAAAAAAACTCTGAACTTTTCTTCAACTGTGGGAGTATTATCTCTATGATTAAGATTTTGGCGCAGTCTACAAACATCGGACAACAATCGTTTTATTTTAGTTATATCGTGCAAGAAGTAAAGTATTATTACATAGTCTTTGGCGCCAAAACTGGCGTCAGTTGAAAAAATTACCCATAATCTTAGTTATTATAATATTCTAGCAAAAAATTCGCCAAGATGCCTGTTCGATTGGATTCTAAGTGACCAATTGTAAGTACCCGCCCAATCAGCGAAACACATTTTTAAAAATACCGTAAAATTGTATTTAAAGTTCCATTAAATTGGAAAATAATGAACCCAATCCATTTATTAGTTGCCAATCTCTTCAAGCGATTACATTACCGATACTCTAAAACACATATTGTCGGCCTCACTCAAACGAATACTGTCGGTTCCAAGAAATATTATTTGACTAGCTGCCAGGGCAGCTAGATTAGCTTCCTGCGGCATGTTGATGCATAACGTCCCCCTCTCTAACTTTTTACCTCATTCTGAAGTTATATTATTTGATACTAGCAGTACCCGCACGGCGATGCCCGTGCAACAAATGTAAAGGAAGTTAACTAAATAAAGTTTAATTCACTCTAACCCTCTAAAGTAAAATTATTATATTTGATTCAAATGTGCTCCCCAACCTTTTGAATTCCACTAAAAGTCATATTAAAGTTTAAATCAATTCGCCAAATAAACGTTTCAATGGAACTTTTGAGATAACTGTAGTGGCAAGATTTTCGAAAACTCTCAACGAACACAGCAATTTTGCCCTTGAAATTTAACATAATCCACCGATTTAACCGTAATTTCAATGTAAAATTGGTCGCCAAATTTAAATTTATTAACATAGGGAACCGATTGTGTCAGGTAGCTCAGCCTCAACCATTCTTCCATGATTTTAATGTGAACATTAAAAGGCAAGAAATATAATGTCTTTCGCACCATCTCTTTGAAGTGAATACAATCTATAACAGTAACCCTCAAATAAGCAAGATTTCCCTGGCTGGGAGGTTTGGTAAATTTCCAGATTGTTGCCAAACTTTACGACGCCAAATACGAAGAGTAACTTCATAGCGGTGTTACCGAAAATGTCAGAATGGAACTATTAAAAATTTAGGTTTGGCGGCATTATATACATGTTTTAAACATGCAATAAAATACTTTTTAGACTGCAAACAACTACTGTTCCTTCACAGAGCGTTTTCTTTTTCTTTAATTTGGAGAAAGAAGTGTTTCACTGGCTGGGAGGTTTGGTAAATATCCCTATTGTTGCCAAACTTTACCACGCCAAATACGAAGAGTAGCTGATAGCCATCGCTATTTTTTTAACAATAATAGTTCCATTCTGACATTTTTGGTAACACCAAATTTTGAGGAATTCAACTGAATAAATTTAAATTCCCTCCGACCCCTCTGAACTAAAATTATTATATCCTTTAGTTCAAATGCGCTCCATCTTTTAAACTCCACTTAAAGTCATGTTAAAGTTTAAATCAATTCGCCAAATAAATCAAAAAGACAGAAAATTAAGAAAGAAATAAGAGATATTAAGCATTCAAATTGAATAAATTTTCAAGGCTTAAATCTATACGCACAATTTTAACCACAAAGTAACTTCAAGGACAAAAGAGCAGCTGATCAGGAAAATGGACCTAGTACCATAGTTGAGCGTACATAGTTAAGCCTTGAAAATTGACTAAATTTGATTAATTAATATCTCCTGTCCTAATTAACGGACAGAAACGTGCTAAAACTTTTCTTTTTCAGAAAAAAAACCCTCTCCAACGATATATAATGTTTTGGGGTGGGGGAAGGTTTTCCCCCCTCAATTATGGTGGATACACCAAAAATGAGACTAATTAATTAATTTAAAAATAACTAATTCGAAATTAAAAATTTGGGCTTCGAGGTGCACGAGGGCGGGGTACGTTCGAATTTTTGAGCCAAGTTTTAGGTTGTAGGGCTTGGCAGCT
>JAXGGA010025126.1:0-11011 GCA_038373865.1 Uloborus plumipes | reverse complement strand
CCAAAATTGTAAGCAGTTTTACTTAACTCTTTTCAAATCCGAATGAGAGTTTACTATTAACTTAGAAGGAGGGATAAGGGGATACATAGGCTCTCCTTTGTAAAAGATTAGCGATCAATGATTAAAAAAAAAAAAGACAATGAAGAACTACAAAAAGTAAACATCTTAAATAGGTGCTGAGTACTTGCTAATAACGAACTTAATTGCGAGAAAACTAGTGCACGAGCTGATTTATCCATCTTTCAACGCTCACAGTGAAACAATTCGTTGGTTTGATACATGATACAAGTTAGTTATTACAAGTTAGTTAGCAATTTGTATTAATGTCGCTTGATAAAATTTAGAAACAATGCTTTACAAGTCCCTGATCAATTTTATTATTCAAAGAAAGCAAAAATAATTTAATTTAAAGAAATATTTTTTTTAAGCAATGCTATTTATTCATTAAAAAATATTAGTTTAATATTCAAATTCATTTTAGATTGTTTTATTTTTAATAATTAGATGATTAGTCCATGCAATTAATTATTCAGTTTAGTGTATAAATGGACATATTTTAACTATTAATTATGCTTCTTGAAATTAATTAATTAATTAATAATAAATGAAATTTTAATAAATATAATTGGGGAGGCGCCGGTTTTCTCGGGATGCCCGCGCCGACTTTCATTCCCAGTCCGACCCTGGATAACATTTTGGATCGCAGTGACAATTCTGCTTTTCAGTTCATCAAGGGAGGGAATAGAAAACCTTGTTTTTAATGTTTTTGCAAACCTCCACATGAAGAAGTCCATTTCAAAAAACCACAATACACGAATTGTTTTATCTTGCACTGTCGACATTTTTATTTATGACGTTATAATTATTCAGACTGCACGTGCACTAAAATTGCGCACGTGCGGTCCCCTCCCCCCTCCCTTTGATAAACTGAAAAGCAGAGTTGTCACTGCGATCCCAAATGTTACCCCACAAATACTGGAGAACATTTGGAGGAAAGTCGAATTTCGTCTCAATGTGTTACGAGCCACGAAGGGCAATAATTTCAATATCCTTTTTTAAATATCATTAATAATAATTCAATAATTTTTTTATGTCACAAATAAAACTTTTTGAGTTGTAATTTACGAATACGTAATCGGTTTTTGCATATTATTTTTGTTCGAAAGTTATAAGGTACGGAAACCCCGTCAATAATTACTGGACACCCTGTATATTCAGACAGAAAGCAAGGTTCGAACTTTTGCCTCGATCGACTCAAAATTATCTGGAGATCGACCGGTCGATCTCGATCGATGGATTGCCCACCGCTGGTTTACTGGCTTTATTTATAACTCAGAACAAATGGTACTAGAAATCCACAGCTACATTATAGCCCAGTGGTTGGAGATGGAAAAAATGTAATTGGAAGTAACTGATTAAAATCTAGAAATTATTCTAATGCATTCAGTATGAGCCTGATTAGATCAGGCTGCATTGGATTTTTTGGGGGCAAGAGCCTCAATAGACTATACTACGCGAAGTATGAGCCTGGAATAAACAAACTAAGTTTTCCCTCTCCGGTGAAGTGAGCATTGCACTGAATACATATTTAGGACAATAGATACTTAATTGGCATTACAGTGTCGCAAAAATAGCTCTAACAGTGCCCATACTTAACCCATTAATGCCTGACATTTTTTCCCAAAGATATTTTGTATACTGGTTACAAACTGTGTTTAATGGACAGGAAAAATAATTAAAAAAATATGTAAAAAATAATTTTTCTATTAAGTAAAGAAAAATCGTTTCTTAAAAGTTACGATAGACCTCAGAGGGTACATAATTTTCTTTACTAAACTTTTTTTCTGCCTGCGATATAATATTTAAAAAGACATTTTATAAAAAGAAATAAAATCAGCAATGAACTGGAAAGCTGGGAATAACTTTGAAAACTTAGCTTTTTTTCTAGAGATTGTGAACGATGTCATTTTTGATAAAGATCATATTAAAACTGCTACAGAACACACTTTACAATGGTTATGTGCTGCAATCTGTTAATAAAGAATTGAAACAATACCATGGTACTCATTGAACACTATTATTTGGTTTAAATGTTTATCTTTGGGAAATTCAGACCCTTTTTTTGGACTATCCCTAAAAAGGGACGCTAGGCATTAATGGGTTAAGGTTACTTATAGAGCTTAAAATTTTGAGCAGAATGTGTGGAGTAAAGAAGGGTAAAAAGATGACGAATTTAATATTCTTAACATTATTTCATTGATATCAACATAGACCGGCCATCTTGTTTAGTAGTCAGAGAGGTCTAACCAAGATGTCAGACGGCGGCAGGTTGGTGTACAACTTCATTTTGTTAAATATTTCCCTTATTAATCCTTTCATGTGCCACTTATTTTTCTTTTGAAGTTCCCCATGTTTTATAAACAATAACGCTATTACATTTAAGAGAATATATTTAATTTAGCCGAATTTTATGTAGGAATATTAATATTGTGTTTGTTAGCATACGATTAGTGCACTGCAAAAAATACACTGTTGCTTTTACAGTATAATACTGGCAGCAGAGGTTCCAGTTTAAAACTGTAAAAGCACAGTAATAAACTGAAAAACTAGATATTTTACACTTTATTACTATAAAATTAGCAATTTTACAGTTTATTACTGTAAAATTAGCAATTTTATAGTTCATTACCATAAAATTAGCATTATTATACTGTAAAACCAGCAGCATAATACTGGCAGCAGAGGTTCCAGTTCAAAACTGTAAAATGCATAGTAATAAAACGTGAAACTAGCAATTTTAGTTTATTACTGTAAAATTATTATAAAACTAGCTGTATCACACTGTAAAAACATCTATTTTTCCAGTGTAGTGTTTGATTGAAAGTGCCTAGCTGAGTTATGAATTTTTGTTTGCGTGTCATTGTCGTTCCACACGTTAATAAACAAGTACATGCTTAATAACATTGATTTATTAGTCAGTAAAAAACATAGAAGCAGGTCGTTGGGCACCATTGCTTGAACTGGCTCCTGATTTTTCCTGGAGTTCTCGATTGAGTTCTTGATAGCTGAAAGATGAATAACAAGCTATTAATAAATGTTTAGAAATTAACTATAATTTAAAATATATTTTTAGTGGCTTTAACCCATTAATGCCTAGCTTCCCTTTTTAGGGACGGTCCAAAATAAGGTCTGAATTTCCCCAAAATGAACAATTCAACCAAATAATAGTGTTCAATGAGTACCTTGGTATTGTTTCTTCTCGTTATTAAGAGATTGCGCACATAACCATTGTAAAGTGCGTTGTGTAGCAGTTTTAATATGATCTTTATCAAAAATGACATCGTTCACAATCTCAAGAAAAAAGCGAAGTTTTCAAAGTGATTCCCAGCTTCCCAGTTTATGTTCATTGCTGATTTTATTTCTTCTTATAAAATGTCTTTTTAAATATTATATCGTACGCAGAAAAACATTTAAGTAAAAAAAGTATGTACCCTCTGGGGTCTATCGTAACTTTTAAGGGACGATTTTTCTTTCCTTAATAAAAAAAAATTATTTTTTACATAATATTTTTTTCATTATTTTTCCTGTCCAATAAACAGTTTGTAACCAGTATACAAAATATTTTTTGGGGAAAAAATATCAGTCATTAATGGGTTAATGAATTGAAATTTCACTAATGAACTGAAAAGGAATTTTTAAAAGGGCTTTTCTCCACTAACAAAGAACACATGAATTAGCATACTTTACTTTCTCAATTTTCTATATTTGTATTACTATTTTCAATCATTTCATCCATATTTCTAGAAACTGTTAGCGGATGCATCGCATTCAGCCCTTCATCGTGTTTTTAGCTTTTCTCGTGAATCAAATGTTTGTTCAACTGTGACACTGTGAGTGTATTCGCAATACATCTGAGCTCAAGGCATTGCTGAATAACTTTTTTAAAAAAATATTTTAAACAAATTTAAAGAAAAACCACTGGATATCTCTGGGCAAAAGATTTGATTTCAAGAGCTTTGACCAGTCAAAACAAGACGTTTTTTCAATAACTAAACAAGCCTCTACTTTCCCGTGTACCAACATTTTAGCATCTGATCAATACTCTCTTAATTATCTGAGACTTCAAATTATGTCAAACATAACTTTTTTAGCTTAAATGCTAAAAAAGCGGATTTCCAAAAACAAAATATGCGTACCACATCTCTGTACCTCAGAACCAGACTAACGTAAGTCCATTTTCGTCATTTTTCAGTATAGGGGAAAAACTATGTATTCGACAATCGTTTTTCCCCTCTACCGAAAAATGACGAAAATGGACTTACGTTAGTCTGGTTCTGAGATACAGATCTAATGAAATAAGTACTTAAAAAGTAAATAAAAAAATTGTTGTAGCGCCTTTTAAACACACAATGCAGCTAATATAATTCTTCATTGTTTTTCTTCATAGAAAAATTCCTTATTCGTTTCCAAAAAAGAATTTAAAATAGAAAGCACATCAAAATATATTTTACCAAAAAAAAAAAAAAAAAATCTTTTGAAACTAAAATATCTATTGTTTTATTTTTAATTCGTTATCAGTTATTGAAAAAAAATTTAAAATATGCTTCGGAAAATGCATAAATGAATAATAAAATGTTCTCTTAAATGAATATTTTATTTTAGAAAAAACTTTTTGCTGATAAAATAATAAAAGAAATAATAATTTATGAAATAAAATAAATAAACAAAAAATCGTATGCACAGCTCTTTCTTCTGAGAGTTGGAGTCGGTCATTTTTTCCTAGCCTAAATGTTTGCCGTGTTTGCTGAATCAGAGTAAGAGTCGAGGATTCGGAGTTGAAATTGAAAAGTCGGAGTCATCAGCTGGAATCAATAGGTGTGGCGTCGGAGTCAAAGGCTCTGAAATCTTAACAGTAGGAGGTGTTTATTTTTTCTGAGCCTGCATTTCTGCCATGGTTGTAGAGTCGGAGTCAGAGTCAGAGTCGGAGTCCTTAAAACAGCTTACACACACAAAAAAAAATCCATACATTTTCCAACAAAGTGTGTTTGAAAGAAATCCGCTTTAGTTCGGGATGTACATTGGTCTTAAATTTCCCCGTAGGCGTAAATGTAAAGTTTTTTTAATTGTTCACAAGTTTAAAAAAAAATTTTCAAATCCAGAAGCGAATGGGGGAATGCGGTGTCCTCCCTGAGATCTTTCGAACAAAACAGTTTGCTCAACTCGGAATGTTAATTCAAAAGTGGTTAGCAGGACAGACCGACCGACAGACACACATTTTTCCCAACTCAAAACCCTACTTTCCATTTTTTAAATGTTCGATATGTACTTATTATTTTCTTTAATTCCTTTTTAGCTTTTTCTTTTTTTTTTTGACTTTTAGCTATTTTAAAGAAGTATTAGGCTACTTTCAATGCTTTTTTTCATCTTTTACTTAAACAGGAAACTAGGCTAAAAAGGCTTCATATATAACCAAATCCTTTCTCTGATCCTATCGCAGAATCTGACGCATTTGAAATGGGAATCAAGCGACTTTGCTCATGAACAAACTTTTGTCTTACTTTTCTTTCGTAGACGAAATTCAGTCTATGTCTGAAAGCAACCCAACATAGCCAGTCCATTAGCCACGTTTAGAAGATGACATTTTTCGTTGAGGTGAACCTGTCTCGTATCCACCAGGGCTTCCACCACCACCGGCAGCAGGGCTTGCTCCAAATAATTTAGAGTAAACACCAGATGCTCCTTGGTATGAACCTGTCCCGTATCCACCAGAGCTACCACCACCGGCAACAAGACTTGCTCCATTTAACCTAGCATAAAGGCCAGGTGCCCCTTGATATGAACCTGTCCCGTATCCACCAGAGCTACCACCACCGGCAGCAAGACTTGCTCCATTTAACCCAGCGTAAAGGCCAGGTGCCCCTTGATATGAACCTGTCCCGTATCCACCAGAGCTCCCACCACCGCCGGCAGCAGGGCTTGCTCCATATAATCCAAAATAAACGCCAGGTGCTCCCTGGTATGAGCCTGACCCGTATCCACCAGAGCTCCCACTACCGCCGGCAGCAGGGCTTGCTCCATATAATCCAGAGTAAATGCCAGGCACCCCCTGGTATGAGCCTGTCCCGTATCCACCAGAGCTTCCAACACCACCGACAGCAGCGCCAGGATAACCGCCAGGTGAGCCCTGATACGAGGCCGGAGCGTAGGCACCGGATGCTCCACCGACAGCAGCATAGTTACCAGCTCCTCCAGGACCACCAGCAGTCAAACCAGTACCTCCAGCGCTGCCGCTATAGCCTCCATGACAGATAAAAAGTAGTCCCGGATGTGAACTTGAACCATACGCTCCAAGACCAAAGTTATAACCTCCAGGGGAGCCGCCTGTTCCTGCAGGGCTGCCAGCATAACCTGTAGGGCTACCAGAGTAGGCCATTCGGGGAAAATAACTAACGTATCCGTCATCTTTATAACCTCCGGGGCCACCAGTATAAGCAAAATTGCCTCCAGGTGCACCCGCATAAGCTCCGGGATAACCAACGGCTCCTCCAGGGCTACGGGCATTTCCTCCATAGATGCCTGTATGCACTCCAGGGTTCCCGGCAGCGGCTCCCGGTCCAGCAAAATAGGCTCCAGGATAACCTCCAGCGGCTCCAGGTCCAGCAGCATACGCTCCAGGATAACCTCCAGCGGCTCCAGGCCCACCAGCATAGGCTCCAGGGTAACTACTTGCGGCTCCAGGTCCACCAGCATAAGCTCCAGGGTAACCAACATTGGTTTCAGGTCCACCAGCGTAGGCTCTAGGGTAACGGCCAGCTACTCCAGGTCCTCCAACATAACCTCTGGAATGACCGCTAGCGCCTGCTATTCCACCAGCAAACGTTGCAATATAACTACCTGCTCCTGCAGGTCCACCAGCATATGCTCCGGGATAACCGCCAGCCCCAGGTCCGCCAGCGTTGGCTCCAGGGTAACCAGCATACGCTCCGGAATAACTGCCAGCCCCTGCAGGTCCACCAGCATAAGCCCCAGGGTAACCACCTGCTGTTCCAGGTCCACCAGCATAGGGTCCAGGATAACCGCCAACTGATCTAGGTCCGGAAGCGTAGGCTCCAGGGTAACCAGCATACGCTCCAAGATAACCACCAGCGGCTCCATGTCCACCAGCATAGGCTCCGGGATAACCACCAGCTCCACCAGATCCCCCAGCATAAGCTCCGGGGTAACCACCTGCGGCTCCAGGTCCACCAGCATAGGCTCCAAAATAACCACCTACGGCTCCAGGCACACCAGAATAGGCTCCAGGATAACCGCCTGCGGCTCCAGGTCCACCAGCATAGGCTCCAGGGTAACCACCTGCAGCTCCACGTCCACCAGCATAGGCGCCAGGATAACCACCTGCGGCTCCAGGTCCACCCGCATAGGCTCCAGGATAACCAGCATAGGCTCCAGGATAACTACCTGCGGTTCCAGATCCACCAGCGTAGGCTCCCGGATAACCACCTGCAGCTCCAGGTCCACCAGCATAGGCTCCAGGATAACTACCTCCTGCTCCAGGATAACCACCTCCTGCTCCAGGTACACCACCTGCGTTTCCAGGGCCACCAGCATAGGTTCCAGAATAACCACCTGCGGCTCCAGGTCCACCCGCATAAGCTCCAGGATAACCACCTGCGGCTCCAGGTCCACCAGCATAGGCTCCCAGATAACCACCTACTGCTCCAGGTCCACCAGCGTACGTTCCAGGATAGCCACCTCCTGCTCCAGGTCCACCAGCATAGGCTCCAGGATAACCACCTGCGGCTTCAGGTCCACCAGCATAGGCTCCCGGATAACCACCTGCAGCTCCAGGTCCACCAGCATAGGCTCCAGGATAACCAAATCCTGCTCCAGGTCCACCCGCGTAGGCTCCAGGATAACCACCTCCTGCTCCAGGTCCACCAGCATAGGGTCCAGGATAACCACCTGCGGCTCCAGGTCCACCAGCATAGGCTCCCGGATAACCACCTGCTGCTCCAGGTCCACCACCATAGGCTCCAAGATAACCGTCTACGGCTCCAGGCCCACCAGCATACGCCACAGGATAACCACCTGCTGCTCTAGGTCCACCAGCATAGGTTCCAGGATAACCACCTCCTGCTCCAGGTCCACCAGCATAGGCTACGGAATAACCACCTGCGTTTCCAGGGCCACTAGCATAGTTTCCAGGATAACCACCTGCTGCTCCAGGTTCACCAGCATAGGCTCCAGGATAACCACCTCCTGCTCCAGGTACACCAGCATAGGCGCCAGGATAACCACCTGCGGCTCCAGGTCCACGAGCATAGGCTCCAATGTAAGCACCTGCGGCTCCAGGTCCACCTGCATAGCCTCCCGGATAACCACCTGCTGCTCCAGGTCCACCAGCATAGGCTCCAATATATGGGATAGGATAACCTATGGCTCCTGGCCCACCAGCATAGGTTCCAGGGTAACCTCCTGCGGCTCCAGGTCCACCAGCATAGGCTCCAGGGTAACCTCCTGCGGCTCCAGTTCCACCAGCATAGGCTCCAGGGTAACCACCTGCAGCTCCAGGTCCACCAGCATAGGCGCCAGGATAACCACCTGCGGCTCCAGGTGCACCAGCATAGGCTCCAGGATAACCACCTCCTGTTCCAGGTCCACCAGCGTAGGATCCAGGATAACCACCTCCTGCTCCAGGTCCACCAGCATAGGCACCAGGATAACCACCTGCGGCTCCAGGTCCACCAGCATAGGCTCCCGGATAACCACCTGCTGCTCCAGGTCCACCAACATAGGCTCCTAGATAACCACCTACGGCTCCAGGTCCACCAGCATAGGCTACCGGGTAAGCTCCTGCAGCTCCAGGTCCACCAGCATATGCGCCAGGATAACCACCTGCGGCTCCAGGTGCACTAGCGTAGGCTTCAGGATAACCACCTCCTACTCCAGGTCCACCAGCATAGGCTCCAGGATAACCACCTACGGCTCCAGGCCCACCAGCATAGGTTCCAGGGTAACCTCCTGCGGCTCCAGGTCCACCAGCATAGGCTCCAGGATAACCACCTGCCGCTGCAGGTCCACCAGAGTAGGCTCCAGGATTACCACCTCCTGCTCCAGGTCCACCAGCATAGGCTCCAGGATAACCACCTACGGCTCCAGGTCTACCAGCATAGGCCTCAGGATAACCACCAGTACCTGCAGGTCCACCAGCATAGGCTCCAGGGTAACCACCAGCGCCTGCAGGTGTATTTCTGTAGGTTAAGGGAAAAGTGCCAGGGATTCCAGGTCTACCAGCATAGGCACCAGTTGCACCGGGTCTACCAGCATACGCTCCAGGGTAAGCACCAGCTGCTCCGAGTCCACCAGCATAGGCACCAGGGTAATTACTAGCGGCTCCAGGTCCACCAGCGTAGGCTCCAGGGTAACCACCAGCGGCTCCAGGTCCGCCAGTATACGCTCCAGGTCCACCAGCATAGGCACCAGGGTAACTACTAGCGGCTCCAGGTCCACCAGTATAGGCTCCAGGATAATAAGCTGAACCAGCAGGTCCTCCAGCATAACCGCCAGATCCCCCAGCAGCGTTCCACGAGCTCCAAAATTGAGGAACTTCATTGCGACAATAAACACCAGCAGAATTAGTACCATATCCCCCGACATTACCCCCAGCTGCTTCTGAACTCGCTGTATATTACCTGGATACTGCTCCTCCAGGGCCGCCGGCACCCATAGGGACACCATAACTTCGGGTGAAGCCAGTGTAACCTGCTGATCCTGCAGGTCCTACGCCGTAGGCACCAAGTCCCCCAGCATATGCTCCAGGTCCCCCAGCATACGCTCCAGGTTCCCCAGCATATGCTCCAGGTCCTCCAGGATACGCTCCAGGTCCACCGGCATATGCTCCAGGTGCACCGGCATATGTTCCAGGTCCACCGGCATATGCTCCAGGTAAACCGGCATATGCTCCAGATCCACCAGGATACGCTCCAGGTCCACCGGCATACGCTCCAGGTCCACCACCTGCATAAGCCCCATTGCCACTGACAAAACTGCCCAGGTAGCCACCGTTGTACAAAGTGTAACCACCTGCACCCCCAGCTGCTGATTTTGTACCTACGCCTCCTGATTCCGTTAGCCGCGGGAACCTGTAAAATAACTTGGCATGTTGTCATCCGAAGTCTTACAATTTCCGTAAGGAGTTTTCACGGTTTGTAAGCTTGATTCCAGAAGCTTGTCTTTTGCTTTTTTTATTACATAGAAATGAAGTAGCTTTGAGCAATACTATGTTTTTGGAGTGCGTTTATTTAAACTGGATAAAAAAAGGTTTATAGAAGTTAAACAGAATCGTCTATAATATTCATTAAAAATGTCTGAAAGTCTGCGCACTGTACGTGCTCAGTATTTAAGGGAAGTCGGTACCCAATAGCACAGGCTTTTACACTAACACCACTTCAATGTACCTTTTCTAAAAAACTACTGGTCCAATCTCCCTAAAATTTTTTACACTACTTCAGAATAAGTGTAGAATTATTTTAAGGTTAAGTTTTTCATGAAAAATTAAATAGAATATTGTTTAAAAAATAATTTCAATGGTGCTCATTTGCTGAAATTACACTAAATTCGCAGTTTTTCGATATACCTTTTTACAAAAAGTACTTTAAGTATCACATTGAAACTTATAACACACTTATAAAACATATGTGACATCAATCTGAGGTTAAGCTTTTGGAAAAATATATTTCCCAACAAAAAATATAATGCAATTAAAATATCTCTCCGAAAGTCACGAAAATATCGGTAAATATCCTCAGATTTGCAGATTTTAAAAATTATTTTCACATTAAACTAAAACACTCTTGACCTCAGATTAATCCTTTGGATGGGTACAATATTTCTGAAAAAAAAAATAAATAAAAAAATGCAACAGTTTTTAAGAAAAGGTACATCGAACTTTTAAAACAGACATTCCGAGAAAAATGCATTTTAAGAAAAAAATAGTACTCGCAGAATAAAT
>JAXGGA010025125.1:0-11012 GCA_038373865.1 Uloborus plumipes | reverse complement strand
ATTAGGGTGGGGCGAAAAATAAAAAGTTTTTCAGATCAACTTCTAATAGTTGCCAAAAGTTGTCTTTGGTGACAGTTAGCTTTTGTGCAAAATTTGAGAAAAATCCGTTAATATCTTCAGGGGCGCTGCGATCGCAAAGTTTTATCATAGCTTTTATCGGGATTTTATGGTTAAAATATGAAAAACAATGCCGTTAGCTAATCTCATTGCATTATTTTTACTCATAAGATATATTCATACAATCAAAGCATATTAAATAACTCACAAAAAATTATTTTATATGATACTAGCAGTACCCGCACGGCGATGCCCGTGCATTTAAATGGGAAGGAAGTCCACTGAATAAATTTAAATTCACTCCAACCCTCTGAAGAAAAATTATTATAGTTGATTCGGTATATTGCCACTTTAGCGACATCGTATTTGTATGCTTGAATAAAAAATAAATGAAATATTTCTGCATGAATAAAAAATACTTCATATGATACTATATTAATGTACTTTACTACTCATACTGTCTGAAATCACTTTTTCGGATATGTTATTAGAAAAAAGTCAGCGCAAAAACAAAAATGTCAAATTGATAGTAATTGGCCACCTTAGCATAGTTATTGGCTATGAAACCATAGTTATTGGCCATGTAAACATTCAATGTTATACTGGATTATTCATATATATAGGAAAATATTATACCTTTACATGAATATAGTAAAGCATTATATGAAGATATTATACGGTTAACTGAATATATTTTCCATTCATTAAATATATTATAACACTATAGCATTCAATATCTTTCTCCATCTTTCCCTTTTCTATTTTTTGACTTCTCTTTATTTGTTCTAGTCTTCTTTAAAGCATTTTCTTTCTGTACGGCTGCTTGTCCATTCCGTTTTCTTTTCTTTATCTTTATTTTTCACTCTTTTTGCTGCTTTTCTTGTTCATTGTTTTTAATAGTTGCTCTATAACTCTCAGAAACTAAAATGAATGGTTTTTTTGTCTATACTATTAAGAAATTTTCTCCCACTTTTTGGCGCATTTTGTTGGTAATCATCGATAAATTTGCTACAATGAGTTGTTTTGTTTGAAGTAGATGACGTACACCAATTTATAGGAGTTTTCAGAGGAGTTATCACAATTGTTGCTGCTGTCACATTATCTTTTTAGTCAGATTTGCATTTGTTCTTATAATTGCAGTCAGTATTTCAGTATTGGTAGAGTTTTTAGAAAAATCATTCTGGAAAAAAAAAGCGCCAAATTTTGTATAACGGTCATGTATTATTTAAAACTCCCTCCTGATATTTCGGTGCTTTTATCTTGTCCATTTCGCCTCCAAAAATATTTTGGAAGTCTTTTAGAGACATGAGTTTATTTAATACATTAAACTCTTCATTTGATTTTTCTGTTGCTAAACATTTAGCGCTATCAGTAGCGTGCTCATCATAGGGGCTAATTACTATAATTTTCTGAAAATATTGTGAGCGTTATTGGCCACAACAAAACTTTAATTTTTAAGAATATATTCTTATATTACACCTCAAATTCACTTATTAGGCATCACAGCTATACATCTCACAGTATTTTAAAAGCTGTAAATGCATTGAGTTCTTTTAAAATGTCGCATAAAAAATTCTAGTCTTACCGTTTTCTCCACAACCTTTTAAACTACACTAAAAGTCCTTTTAAAGTTCAAAACAATTCGCCAAATAAATCAAAAAGACAGGAGATATACTCAAATTTAGTAAATTTTCAAGGCTTAACTCTATACGTAAATTTAAACCACTTAAGAAAGAGCAGCTTGTATGGAAAATGGATCTAGTGTTTCAGTCTTGCGTACAGAGTTAAGCCTTGAAAATCGACTAAATTTGATAAATTAATATCTCCTGTCCTAATTAACGGTCAGAAACGTGCTAAAACTTTTCTTTTTCAGAAAAAAAAACCCTTTCCAGCGATATATAATGTTTTGAGGTGTGGGAAGGTTTTCCTCCCTCAATTATGGCGGATACACCAAAAATGAGACTAATTAATTAATTTAAAAATAACTAATTCGAAATTAAAAATTTGGCCCTCGAGGTGCATTACAGCGGGGTACGTTCGAATTTTTGAGCCAAGTTTCAGGTCTGTAGGTGCTGTGGGGACTTCTGGCCAGCGGTTACAAACGAACAAACAAACAAACACCGTCATCTTTATATATAGGGATTAGAAACTCGTAAAATATAAATACAGAAGAAACTCTCACAGTAGAGTAAATTCTACCTACCAATAGACTCGGCTCATGTATGCATCTAAAATCTGGCCCAAAGCTGCGGGCCAGATTTTAGATACTCGCGGGCCATAGCTTGGAGACCCTTGCAAAATAACATCTGTAGCATTCTCAAAATGGCTCCAAGCACGAACTGCAAGTATTTGTTGAATCTTGTTGCAAAACTTCAACATTTAACACACCAAATAAAATATTTTTTAGTGCACAAAAGAAGACAAGAATGGTGCAAGCACGATAAAAAAATAATAAAAATAAACTGAAAACTAAAGTTTACAAGTACCTTTGTGCTATTGATGTGGAGAAAATTACATTGTTAAGGGGGCACAAATAAGCAGGGATACTGCAGACACATGTTTCGGCGTTACAAGGAACGCTTTTGACGGACGTCTGTGTATCCATAAGCTGAAATTTTTTTGCATGGAAAAGGCGTTCCTTGTAACGCCGAAACAAGTGTCTGCAGTATCCCTGCTTATTTGTGCCCCCTTAACAATGTAATTTTCTCCAAAACTGAAAAATGTTTGTGTTCTTCACTGTTCCATTGTGAAAAATATTTTACAGTAATTTATTTAATAGTAGGTTTGGTTCGGGTAAGTGGGCCACTGGGGTAAGTGGGCTACCCCTTTAAAACTGAAATACGCATAGTCTTTGTTGTACTTTTTTTTACTGATCATGTTATATTTTATCCCTGTGATAGGTTTTGCATTTATTTGGGTTTCATGGAAATTCGTTTTAGATCATATAACTTATGTGAAAAAAAATTTCCAAGAAAATTTTTTTTGCGAGTTAAAGCAACATTTTTCAAAGTGTTTCAAGGTTTTTTTTAATTATTTTTTCTATGTTCATGATGTTTTCTTGTAGAGTTTAACGTGAAGTACACATTGCAATAGGAATTTTTACGCAAAGTATTATTAATAAGTGTTTAAGGGGAGGGGTCCCACTTGCCCCGTAATTTTCCCCGATTAGGGTAAGTAGGACCCCTCATAATAATTATGATTTCAAAATGAAAAGCAGTTTTGATGAAGCAATTTCTAAGATGAAATGGATATGATGCATACCTAGAAGGATATGATGGTTGAGCTACAAAAACGGCAAAAGCTAACTATTTTAGGGCCAGCACACATTTTTAGATGAATCATTAAAAATAGTCTCCTCCCTTATGCGCAAATGTATGGATCACACATGTAAAGAAAACTACACAAAAGGGTTATGCGTGTGACTTCTTTTATGAAGTCACATTATTTTTCAACCAAATGCATTAAGCCCAAAGTTAAGGTACATGACAAATGTATTAAGTTAATTTATAATATGAGATATTTTTCTTTTAGGCCTTTAATTTAAGTTTAAAAAAAAACATAACTGCTTAAAGCGTTACGCGTGTGATCAAAAAAAGTGGTCTGGGTATTTTCTAGGGGTGAAAACTTGTCAAAAGCCTCTATTATAAATTTATGACACAAATTTATAGCGGAGCAATTTTTTTATTGGTATTTCATAGTTTTGTCGAGAAAAAAATAAGTAAGAAATATACGGCTTTTGAGTTTATCTCACTAAAATTGCATTTTTTTTACTGCTGTCTGTGTACTGTCAAACACAGCTAAAATATGATATAAGAAAATTTTTAATCTCAAAATTGATGCACAAACTGAAAGGTTTGAGACATTTTTTAGTCTAAAAATAAAATTTGTTTTTATTTTATGTGAACAAAATATTTCATTGTGCCAGGATCACTTTTCTTGGAATTGCTCGATAGTAATTTTCGCTGCCTTCTGCAAATTTTAGGGATTACCTCATACCCTTTGAATGTCATCCGAAATAAACGAAGTCGCACGGGTCGGAAGATGCCTATTTCGGCTAAAACCCCCCTCGCCCGATTACATACCACTTCTGAAATGCTATAAATTCAAAGTTAATTCTCAGTTCTGAAATGAAACGAAACCCCAGGGGGGATTAACAAAGCCATGCACTGCGACGAGAGGTCTATTGTACTAAACCCCAAACAGAAGTCTTAAAACAGACCAGTAGCTGAAGCAAAGTTCAGCAAACACCTAATGGGAATTTTGGAAAGGGTACAAAGGAGGGCTACAAGGTTAGTGAATAGATTTTCTAATTTAGACCATGATTCCAGGCTTTTAATGCTTAACATGTATAGTCTTGAGCAAAGGAGAACCAGAGGTGACATGACTCAGTTGTTTAAATTTATCAAAATGAAAGATGTTTTAGGGTTAAATTTTAGCATGGAAAGCAGGACAAGGGGTCATTGTTATAAGCTGCTTAAATCTCAGGCTAACCTGGAAATTCGGAAAAATGACTATTTTAGCAGGGTAGTGGGTACTTGGAATAGTTTGAGGGAAGAGGCGGTAAGGAGCAAGGGAGTAGATAGTTTTAAGAGGGCCATTGATCTTCATTGGACTCTATAGTTTGACTAGGACCAGCCCTGTTGGGCCCAGAGCCTGTTGTTGGTCGTCGCATTTGTAATTGTATTTCAATATAATGAATCTCCCAAGGTTCGAGCAAGTGACGACCCAGGTGTTCAAACCTATAGGCAGAGTACACTTCACAATCACACAAAACAGTGCAGCAGTCTCCTCGTGAGCAAGGCAAGTAGGATCATTAGTCATACCCATAATAGTAAGGTGCCGCTTTAAAGTGCAATGACCAGTAAGAAGACCAATAGCCTTTCATTCTTAGTTGCAATATAATAGTAATTGTAACAGCATTCTGCAACTTTAAGGGATTGCCTCAGGCACCTAGAGAGTAGGGGGGGGGGGAGATCAGTGCACAAGATGCTGTTTTCTTGGTTGAAAACCCCCCTACCAACTTCTTCTGGGGAATTGTAACCTCCTTCTGCAAACTTCTATAGATTTCTTTACATGCTTCGGAAAATATCGAAGTCAAGGAGAGGGTGCTCACTTTGACTTCAGAACTCCCAACCAACCCTGTTTTATCTATCACATCAGGGGTACTATGAATTCAAAGTGTATTATAATACAATATTAAGTGAAACCTTCTTGTGCAAATTTTTAGGGATTGTTTCACTTCACCTGCTTCAAACATTAAATTAAAAAAAAAGGCGCACTTGTTTGAGGGGGCAGAAGAGGTCGATGCGAAGTGCTAAAGAGAACTCAAGCGCAAATTGTTTTAGTAATTTAGCCATAAATCGCACAAATTATTTAAAGCATGAAAAATTAAGAAAATTGTAAAATGCATAATTTGTAACTAGTTAATAACTTGAATAAAAATAATAAAGAATTGAAACATATATAATGCATTTCAACAGACTGCAAAAACATGATAAAATGCCAAGGAAAAAAAACAAAGAACAAGCAAACAAAAAAGTTCCAAGTTAATAAAAATATTTTATTTTCAAAACCGAAGATTTTTCCAAAACAATATCCATCAATAATAGAGAAAAAAATATAAAACAAACAAAAGTAATATCACAAATAAATAAGTATTTAAAAAAAATATGACATGAACAAAATAAAAACCAGAGTAGATCTCGGCAAAGCTTAAAAAATGAAACACCAAACACTAGAGGTCATTTTCTGAAACATGAGTTTAATGTGGATGTGCTTCCAAAAAAAAAACCGATTTGATTTGAGAATAATATGAACATTTAGTTTAAGTACAGGCAGAGCAAAATTTCTGAAGTCTTTTCCCAAAGACAGCTCTTTCTCAAGAAACCTGGGAAAAACTCTACATTTTTTAAATTAACACTAAAGTTAATACTATAGCATTTTAATATAACATTATATATTTTCATATCTTTAATTTACGAGATGACCCATTATTCGGGACGTAATCGGTATTGAGCGAAAGTTGCGGAAAATGCCAAATTTCTTCATTGGAGTTCAAGTGGAAATACAAGATTGCTTTTAAAACCATTAATGTAACAATGTCTAAAAATTTTAAAAAGCAATATTTTATTATTATCATTCGATATAAAAGCAACAATTAACAAAAATTATAATAGTGAAAACGAACCCATTATGAAAACTTTTTAAAAGGTTCATTTTTGTGATTATGGTGCTTTTATTCTTCATACATAAAACTTACTTCTTGAATTTTGTACTTTACACATACATTTTCCAACTGTCTATACAAGCTCTAATTTTGACAGGATCAACAGTCAAAGATACTTAAATTGACAGTTGTACACCATAGAAATTAGGACAAAATATTTCAGTAGTTACTTTTCTATTGTTTGGCCAAAAAGGTTTGACTGAAATTGGAAAAATGGCCAGATTTTTAAGTTCTATTTCCTCTGAAAATAAGTATTTGATTCCCATTTCTTGAAGCCAACTGCTGGATTGACAGGTTTATATGCAGTATTTATTTCAAAGGAAGTGTATAATTTTTTTTTAAACGCCTATCATGGCGATCATACAGTACGTACTTATATCTGCCAAGATCCAATGTTAGATGAACTCGAAAGTCCAGAATCGCACTGGTCCCACAGTAGCCTGATTTGTGGATCCTATATTTTTCACGAACTAGAAAAGCAGAGGAAAAATCAGCTTATAAAGACAATCAACAAGAAAAAGCGAAACATAACTTGTAGAGAGTGTTTGTAGAACATATGATGCTTGGGGTTAGGAACGAGTGCAAGGGACAGGCCCACGTCCCTTGAGGAACTCAATACTGGTAATTTTTAAGTTTAAAACTGTAAAAGCCCAGTAAGAAACTGCAAAACTAGCTATTTTATAGTTGACTAGCTGTGTGGCCCGTCTCTGCCCGGTATACCTAGAGAATAAAATTTATGTCAAGTAACGCGTGTCCATAAAATCCCGATTATATTAAAGTCGATATTTTGTGCAGTACGAAAAATGAATCAGTCGCCAAAAAAGTTTTAAATCAACGCTACAGGAAAAGCAAAAGCAAGAATTTTATTTGTTTATGTTCAAGAACAAAATGGCAACACATTTTTTGTGATCAATAATTTATTTCACCCAATTTAATTTCTTTCACGCTCGTGCAGGCAATTTTTATAAATCCAATTTAAAATGGATATTTCCAAATTTAAAAACGCCCGTATCTTTTTTTAGAGCGGAGATAGCGATTAGCGGTTTTGAAAACCTTCGGAAGGAAACTTTCCTAACAGGTATTTTTTGCATTCTTTCGAATGAGACCAAGATAGAGAAGATCCGATAAGTATTTCGCTAGATAGAACCATTTTGAAGTCCTTTATTCGAAATTCGAACCGATCGGTACTTTTTTCCCGCTCAAAAACCACCCTATGATCCTTCCCGTGTGCCCAAGTATCACCCTGCCAAATTTCGTCCAGATGCGACGTAAACTGTGGATTTGTATAAGGTACACACACACATAAATATTCTTTGTCTTATTTATGTGGATTACCGTAAACTACCAATTTAACAGTTGGTTACTGTAAAATTAGCAATTTTAGTTTATTATCATAAAACTAGCTGTATTATACTGTAAAAACAACATTACAATACTGGCAGCAGTTGTTCCAGTTTGAAACTGTAAAATGCACAGTAACAAACTGTAAAGTTAACATTTTTGCAGTTTATTACTGTAAGAATACTGTAACTAGTGGTCCCCGCACAGCTTTGCTGTGGTATAGAATTAAAAGGTCATTTTGTAATAAATTGATATTGCAGAAAGAATACTCAATTTTAACTATAATTCAACTTTGATTCCTTTCAAGTATGATATAAAAATAAGCCAGAAGAGAAAACGAGAACATTTTGTTATTTATAGAAACCAACAAAAGTCTTACTTTAGTTTAAAAGAAAGGAAGATTTCTTTCCTAGCTTTTTAAACAAAATATTACATTTTCGAAACAAAATATTTTAGAAAGAACGTTGCAATACCGCAATTTATACGATATTTCAATAATTTGCTAAGTTTTAATTCTCTGAAAGCTGAAAACATAAAAGCAAACAATCTTAACAACAGTACTATATCATTTAACTCATTTCAATAAGACTTGCAGTTTGGATTGTTACAGAAACAAATACATTTTCAAAATTAGTAAGGAAAAAGAACAAAACAAATAAAAAATACTAGCTGTCGTGGCCGTCACGAAACTTTCTTCTATATCTATCTTATGAATTCCGGTTACAAAATAAAATACGTACTCGCCCGAGTAATTGGAGACAGCTGCAATTTCCCAATTATCGTAATAACCCTGCAAATTCAGAATCAACGAGCGAAATTGGAAATCATTGCAAAAGCCTTGTTTAGATTAATTGCAAACATTTTATTTGTTAGTAAAAAGAAATTGGCAACAGTTAAAAATTTCAAATCATTGAAAGTTTTCAGCTGTTTTGATAATTAAATAGCGTGAAAGCGATTTTTTAATGAATTAATTTTTCGCATTGTTGACTAAGCGCAAAAATCACCCAACCCTCCCCCTGGGGCGATTGGCGCCAAAATTTAATCGATGCTTGCTTCCATATTGGGTTAGTGTTATTCCAAATTTCATTCAAATCGCAGCAATATTTCCCGAGATACAGTAGGTGTAATGACAAAATAAGCACTTTTGATTGCTCCACCCCCTTTGAGATATTGACACACAAATTGAATCAGCACCTGTACTCAATAGGGTCTACCTATGGACCAATTTTCGTTTGATTCTGCCGGTTACTTCCTGAGATATAGCAGTCACCCTTGCGCAGAACACGTGCGATTGCTTCACCCCCCTTCGAGATATTGACACACAAATTGAATCAGCACCTGTACTCAATAGGGTCTACCTATGGACCAATTTTCGTTTGATTCTGCCGGTTACTTCCTGAGATATAGCAGTCACCCTCGCGCAGAACACGTGCGATTGCTCCACCCCCCTTCGAGATATTGACAAACAAATTAAATCAGCACCTGTACTCAATAGGGTCTACCTATGGACCAATTTTCGTTTGATTCCGCCTGTTACTTCCTGAGATATAGCAGTCACCCCCGCACAGAACACGTGCGATTGCTTCACCCCCCTTCGAGATATTGACAAACAAATTAAATCAGCACCTGTACTCAGTAGGGTCTACCTATGGACCAATTTTCGTTTGATTCCGCCGGTTACTTCCTGAGATATAGCAATCACCCCCGCGCAGAACACGTGCGATTGCTCCACCCCCCTTGGAGGAATTCGCTAAACAAAGTCAGGTGCACCAGTTCACATGGTGGTACATATGTGCAAAAATTTTTGTTCGATTTCATTCAGTAGTTTTTGCTCTAGCGCGGCCACAAAAACTGGTCACACACACACAGACAGACATTTTCCAAAAATGGTCGAAATGGACTCAGCGCACCTCAAAACATGCAAATCCGTCCAAATTCGATATTCGAAAATTTTCACGAAACCAATACTTTCTTCTATATATTAGATATAGAAGAAAGTAATAAAACCGTAACCATGGTAATAACAGGAAAAGTTAATTCATCTTTATTTTCAAATTTTATTCTTGAGCTTAATCACTTGAAATTGTTTGGCTCACTCGAGGCAAGCCTCGAATTCTGGAATTCTAAAAGCAGTTCTTTTTATGCTCTCAGAGACTTTGAACTGATATCCCTTTTAGCAGAAAATTTTAAGCTTTCAAATGACATAAGACTTGAAAATGCATATGAAATTTTTTTTTTCTTTTTTTTCTCGTGTCTATGACTTAGCCAAACTAAAACCTTCCATGGATCCTTATAACTGCTATTGCGATTTGTTGGATGTTGTCGTCATAAAGGTCTACAAGTGACAGTAATACACCCATTTCTCTCAGGTTCGCACTTATTGCTGGACACTCAAAGATATGACAAGATGTAAGCTGTGTATCTGGGCAATTGCAACAGTTTCTATAAATCCTTCTACCCTCCCCATGTGAAATATTTCTTCCCCATTTCTCAAATTTGTATGAAAACTGAGCTAAGAATTCAAATTGGAAAAGAACAAAATAAAATTTTCAAAAAAACCCTTCGAGGCGCACACTCCCATACTACAAACTAATTTCGTGGCAAATTCCGTGAAAAACGACCGAACGGTTTCGGAACTATACGCGTAACGGAAAGAAGGAAAGCAAGACAGACCCGCCTTCAGCTTCGTTATTAGTGTGGGAACTGGAAGGCGTCGATGAAGCTCCTCATGTCCCGCTCGTCGAGAAAGAGCAGGACCGTGTCCGCGATCGTCGGGGGCAGGGACGCGAGGGCAAAGCACTCCAGACATCTGCGGGCGAGGGCTTTCCTCTCCTCGGCCTTCCTCGCCCGGGAGGCGAGCAGCTCGGCGTAGCGAGGGAAGACCGACCTCGGCCGGTCGCTGCGCAGGGCCCGCAGGACTTCCTCCTTCGGCGCGATCCTGCTCGCGTGCTTCCTGGCAAGATCGTAGTAGGAGGCCCTCGCCCCGTCCGGCCCGGTTTCCCTCATTCTCCGTATCTCCTCACGGCACTGGGCGAGCACATCCTTGCACCACTGCACCTGGTAAAAAAATATATAATATCCAAGTGAGTTCAATAGACGATTACTTTAAAATAGGCGCATCGAGTTTAGAAATTTTGCTTCGTCTCCGTGGAAACCGTACGAAAGTGTTAGGGGAGTCGAAGAGATCGTTACATCCCCCAAACATTTAAATTTAGCAGAGTGTTTGAGATGCTAAATTGATGACAAACTTTAAGTAACGAATAACATTTATTAAAATAACCAACAACTGTAAATAATAAAATCAAAGATAATTACAAAAACAACTTATCACTTTCTGAGAAACTAAATCCTTTCATTACCAGCCTGCAATTATTCTACCCATATTATG
>JAXGGA010025124.1:0-11014 GCA_038373865.1 Uloborus plumipes | reverse complement strand
AACCGGGGCATTTAATGTGTATTGATTAGTTATTAGTGAGATATATAGAGTTGTCTTGTTTTTCCTTTATGATTGAAAGGGTTGACAAAGGACAATCGGAATTTTGTAATTAGTTGGTAATTGCGTCTGGAATGATTTTACGCAATGACTAAGCTCAACGGCTCAGCCTGAATATTTAATGTGAATGCTAAAACTAAGAAAGCATCACATTTAAATGACTGGTCCTAATGTTTTGTTTTTTTCTATTTGAGATGAGATTAAAAGTTATCTCAGAAGTTTTTTTTATTTGTATTTTTCTATATCTTCTTAAAAACAATAAGATTACCAGTGACAATAAGTGAGTTAGTATTCGCAACTCCAAAGCTCGAATACGCCACCTTGCGGGATTTACAAAATTCCTTCCAGAGGTAAAACAGTGCATTACACGAGTATGTTTTGGGTGCCAAAACAAGTTGGTCTTGGTCAAAACATGGATAGTTTGTAACGCTTGTTCATTTTAAAAGAATAAATAACAAAAAAATTATAACATACGATCAAATATCACTAATTCATTTGGCTTAGAAGCAATGAAAATAAAACGGCACGCGTTTGTTTTACCTCTCATTGACAGTGGTCGCAGCGCCCCCTGAAGTTGTTGGAGTTGCGAATTGTTTACTTTATTTCATGTTCATACTAATTGATATTTATTATTTATCGTATGCTTTTTTAAAATACTTAAAACAGTACACTTAATTACTTCTACTTTTATTTTATTTTAATTCTTCCTTGTCTTCTATAATACAGTAATACGTTAGTTACTCTGCATGTATGGAATGTGTTCGTGTTGTAACTTGATTGTGTGCGTTTGTCAGGACTCCCATTATTATCTCAAGAATTGCAACTAATACAAAATAATGCGAAAGGTAGTATGCTGAGTATTTATTTCGAACTAAATATTATCTAGTTTCTTTATTCTAATGCGATATTTTCAAATTTTGCTATTCATAAATTTCTGCTCCGGAAACATTATTTTCTTTTTCTTTTTTTACTTAGAATTGAGCAGAAATAACAATCTAAGAAATAGAAAGATATTCAGAGAAAATTGAAGATTGAGATTTGATGTAAGTACATACTGCTCAATTCATAAATGCAAAGTGTTTATCCAGTTTGATCATTAGAAAACTTATTTGCACATTACGACGAACCAGTAATGTGTCTACTTTTTATAATCATAGTCATTAAAGTAGTAGAAATTATGCTGCACTCAAATTAAAAGAACTAGTGGGAATACGCTAAAAATTTGGTAGGAAAGTGATGGGTAGCTTAAATTAGAAAGTAAAAACCTTTTGTAAAAATACATTCCATATAGCATGGCGATATGCATATTCGTCTAAAAATTATGATACACACGTATAGAAAAATAAATTACTAGAGTGAAAGTCTTCAAAAAATTACTTTACAATATTTTTTACGTGAATTTAAAAAAATCAATAAAATATAATGTAAATATCAAATTAGATTAAAGAAATAAGAGAGATTTAAAAAATCAGGTGTTTACCAAGGGCTTGATCAAGCCAAACTCATACCCAGGACCTGTAAAAGTTGGCTCCCTTCTCAAAAAAGGGTGGGTAGGAAAGAAATTTACCTTCTTTTGATGCAATTAAAATTAAGGTACCCAGCCCAGGTCCACGGACCTGCAGGATCCTTGCATAAACTGCATACGTTACAACACAGCTCTTTTTGCTTCAGGCAAATCAATTAGTGGCAAATGTCCTATGCAGTTAAATTTCGTAATTATTTTTAATTTTACATGGAGTATGTCTAAGTCCTGGTCAAGCTAAACTGATGCCCAGGACCTGGTAAAATTTAGCTTCTCTCTCGTACGAAGATGTGCAAATTTTCGAAGTAGTAGTTTCAAAAAATGGGAGGAAAGATAAATTTATTTCACTTTGGGTGCTCCTAACATTGTGTCACCCATATCTACAGACTAACAGATTAATTGGGCCCTGTACTCCGTACTCCCTCAAATGCAGCTCTGTTTGAGGCCATCATGAAATATTAATTTTTGTGCAATTTCTCTCTCTCTCTTAACAGCTCATGCAAAAGAGGCTTGAAGGCTTTTTCCACTCTAATAATGCTTTTGTAAAATATACAATTCAGCAATAACACAAGTGACAATAATAAACTATTGGTATTAATGATTGAGTAAGGTATACTTATTCAATCACAACATCAGAGAGGTATACTCTTTTTTTCGAAAGAAACCAGATGGTATACTGGGGTACTGTTTATACATTCAAATACAGTGCTGTTTGTGGCACTTATAAAAATATATAAAATGATCTTTCTTTTTTCCGTGAAATATTAATCTTGTACAACCATATGGTCCTTTCTCTCTCTCTCTCTCTCTCTCTTTAACAGTTCATACAAACAGGCTTGCCGGATTTTACCACGCTAATAATGTTTTTATAAAATGTAAAATTCAGCAATAAAATTGGAATAGTATTATTCAATCATAAAATCAGAGGGATATAATATATTTTTCGAATGAAACTAAAATGTATACTGGGATACTTTGTATAAATTCCAATAGAGCGCTGTTTGTGGCCCTCATATAAATGTATTAAAAGATGTTTCTTTCTTTCTCTCTTTCTTTCTTTTTAACAGTTCACTGAAAAGTCTTGAACAATTTTACCCTACTAATGATGTTTTTACAAAATATGCGACGACACGCACATCATTTTTCACCATCCCTTCCATACTCACCAGAAGCGGCAGGGCCCGATCCAGGCAGATTGATGAGCGGCAAGTTTCCTCCCACATCGTTTCCGTAGAGGGGAGGGGAGAGCGTTCCATAGATGCCCCCTCGACCCCCGCAGTCCACCTCGTGAGCGTGGACGCACACGGAGAACCTCTCATCGAACGCCGTGTAATAGGGGCACACCTGTCGATAGGCCCTCCCGAAAGAACACTCGTAGAACGCTGTGCAATCAGTCTGGTCAGGGAAGATTCCAAACTGCTTCAAGCAGCGGCCGTCTGCTGTTACGGATGGATCTGGAAAAGGAAGGAACGGTCGTGATTATTTTATTGCTGAGAACATAATTCTTTTGTAAGATTATATATCTGAGGAAATGGTGACGGGGGTAGCGTAGCATATGAAGTATGTTGCCATGAAGAATATTCAATTATGTTTCGAGTTTGAGGGTTCGCCTTTGACCTTGTTGACGACATTAGAAATTTCAGTCAGTGATTGAATTACACGGGAGAGCAATTTTTGCACATATTTTTTCTGCTGCAATGGATTTCTACTGGTCTTAGATGCGTTCTCATTGTTAATTTCAGATCTGCAACTTGGTCTCTCTCTTTAAGCTACAGTTTTATGCAAATCAATAGTTTAGTCCGTAGCAAGAGTTTTGAAAATTTACGTAAACAAAAATGTTCACCTGGATCTGGAAAGGGAAGAAATAGTCATGACTACCAGGGTAGCGTGATTATTTTATTGCTATGAACATAATTCCTTTGTAAAATTATATATCTGTGTAAATGGTGAGGGAGGGAAGAAGGGCGGTATAGTGTGATGTAAAAAGGATGTTGCTATGAGGCAGATTCAATTATGTTGCTAGTTCTGTTTCGCCTTTCACCTTCTTGGCGATATTATCACCAGTTATCGAATTTCAATCACTGATTGTGGATTACACTGGAGAAAACTTTGTATTTTATTTACTGCTATGGATTTTTACTGATCTTAGATGCTTTCCCATTGTTGATTTTAAATTTGCAAAGCAATTTCTCTCTTTAAGCTACAGTTTCATGCAAATCAATAGTTTTGTCTGTAGCTAGCAAGAGTTTTGAAAATTCACTTGAACTATGTTTGCAGCAATAAAATAGTTGCGAACATAATTCTTTTGTAAGATTATATATTTGTGGAAATGGTGAGGAGGAGAGTTAGGGGTGGTGTAACATGGAAAAGCATGTTGCCATAAAGCATATTTAATTATGTTTTCAGTTTGCGAGTGAGGGTTCGCCTTTAACCTTCTTGGAGACATTAGGAATTTCAGTCACTGATTGGATTACACTGGACTGTAAAGCAATTTACATTTTTTTCTATTGCAATGTATTTCTATTGATCTTAGATGCTTTTTCCACTGTTGATTTCAAATATGCAACTTGGTTTCCTCTCTTTAAACTACAGTTTTATGCAAATCAATACTTTAGTACGTAGCAAGAGTTTTGAAAATTCACTTGAACGAACAGGTTCACCTTTCAAAATTCTTATAGTTTGGCGGGAAAATAAAGATTATAACAGGTAGAGTAATTTTTGTATGAATAACTTTCAAAAAGTATCTGCTAAAAATATCTTCACAACATCTCTTCACAACCCTACATCGCCTATTTGACCGCTTTCACATTCTCAACAACTCTTCTGATGTGCAGCACAGTATCGGTTTTAAGTTGCATGTTTTTGTACAGTATCGGTAATTTTTGGCTAGCAGAAAATCTATTATTCTGCGGTGTTATTTTATGTATCTATGCATATGTAAACTTAGTGCATTTTTAAAAAAAAAATGAGGTAAACAAAGTTAACAATGCTCATTAAAAAAATCTAGCTTTTGAAGCAAAAAGAATTGCATATTAGAAATTCCCATGCCCGAATTAGCTTATATAAAGTGCTTATATAAGAGCAGTAATAACGCTGTTCCACAGTGTTATCAATAAGAAAAAATGAATGAATGATTAAATATTAGGTGATTAGCAGTATATGTAATGTAGCTACTTCTATAAAACACAAAATGAAATTGTACGCAAAAACGCTCACTAAAGTGTACCATTATAAAATACACCTGCAAGAAAAAACATTCTTGTTCCAAATTTTATTGGAAAAAGAAATAACAAAAATAGTTACTTAAAATCTTATTCATTCAATATGACATGTTTCTCTTTTTTCTGCAGATGAAATTGTTTCTCAAAATCGCCATTTTGAGTCTTGATTCATCGAAGAAAATGTCAATCGATTCCGTGATAAATCATAAATAGATGCATGTCTTCTATAATCAACTAAATTCTAACTGTAATTTAATTCATATTAATGAATCTGTAAAAAGGATAAAATTTGCCTGAAGTATAAATATCTGCCCATCAAGCAACCGAATTGTCAAATAGAAAAGAGTTGTAATTGTGCAATGATCACCCACAGAAGATGAAATTATCTACAACACCGAAACACGTACTGCCAATTTTCACTTCATACGTGAAACTTATGCTAGACTCCCCAAAAACAGTAACCTCCTCATGAGTTCAGAGTAAAACGCTACAAAATGAGATAAAGACTTTTCAAAAATACGCTCTAGCTCTAATATATACCATTCGACCTTGACAATTAGACTGCCCTTAAAAAAACTCGCATCATTAGTTTTAAGTCCTTTACCGTAGTAAAAAGGTGACAGTCAAATTAAAACTGAACTTTTACAACCTCCTCTTATGTATCCTATTATCCTAAAAGAATTTTCGCTTCACAACATCGTGATGCAGGGAAAAAAATGCGAAAAATAAAAAAACGAACTCCTTTGCGTTTCTCGAAGAATTTCGCGTCGAATTCTGCTGGTACGTTCCATGCATGTATAAACAGGCTTAATTTGGGGATGGCCAAAGGTTCCATTTTCCGAGTTTAATGACGTCCGTCAAACTCCTTTTTAGGACCGTATTTTATCAGCTACGCATTTGATTATCTAAGCAAAAAGAAGAGTGGAAAATGAAGTTTTTAGCTGTGATAAATGAGGTTTAGTAAAGCACCCTAACATTTTGAAGAAAAAGTTTGAAGTATGCTTCTAGGGGTTTTTTTCTTTTGGCAACTATTCATAAATAAGTACGCTTTTTAGCATATCTGTTACCGCAATCAGCTCTTAAAGACGTGAAGATAAACTGCATTGGCGGTATATTGACGCTATGAATGCAAATTTGGGAACTTGTGAATCTGCATAAATATTAAACAGATGAAACACTACAAATGAGCGTTATATTATGTATTAATTGCATAATTATGTATTAATTGCATAACGAGCATTGTAGATTAGTTTCAACAAGTTGAACAACTTGTTGTTTAATTTACTTTCATTCCTTCATTGATAAACTGTAATGGTGAAAAAGATCTTTAAATGCTTGAAAGGAAGAGTATTTTTTACAATATTTCCTTTTTTTTTCTTTACGTCCATGATGGAGTACGTTTGGTTTGGTTGCCTCCTTCTTGAAAGTTTTCTAAGAGTTTCTCGAAACTATACTAATTATTATCAGTCATCTTGCTAACTTTTACAGTAAGAGAAACTAAAAAATCAACCATAATTGGCGCTGCAGAATTAATCGCTTTTCTTGTATAATTTTCTGCTAGGATTTCTCTCCGTAATGTTAATCACCCGAATTTACACGAAACTTCTACTTCTACAGGGTACCCACAAATAACTGACGGTTCAAAAAAAAATTATTACTGTAATACAAATTCTTCTATGATGATAATAAATAAATGTTAAATGAAAGTAACATCATTATTAATCAATGTTTAGGTTATGGTTTCTATTCTCGCGCCTTTAACTGTAACCACAGATGACAATCTTTTTGGAAAGGCTTCTGCAGCGGCACGCACCTACAGAGGCACTCTTTCACGGGCACATTTTATTAAATTTTTTATTCGTATACTTCGCTTTTTCCACTACTATGCCTTACTTCTACACTACCTATTTCTTTCAACAATTTTAAAGTTCTTTCAATTAATCTCTTTGACACATTTGAATACTTAAATTTTGTTTTAAATCACAATTTCGCTTACCTTTTGAATGCAATTCGAGAATTAAACGACGTTTAGCATCCATCTTGATAATGCAAAGAATGAATCGGATTTTAATTCAAAGAATCGTCTGCACTACTGCTCATAGAATTAAACTAAGTCTATTAAGTGTTGCCAACAGTAAAAAACATCTTGAAAGTAAAATTATGCATAAATAAATTTTTGCCGTCAGTTATTTCTGGGCACCCTGTATATTTCTTTACACTTTCAGAGTATTGCCATCGCTGCAAGAGTATAACCATCGCTGATGAAACAGTTACAAACAAGGAGCCAGTTTGCGAAATTCAAATCTATATAACTCATCCTAAATTAAAGCTTATGTAGAAACAATTATCGTGCATGAATATAACAAAATAACCAAATAATTATTAGTGTGATCTTTTACATATACAGCAAGACCAATCTTTGCTCGAACAAGGAAAGGATGCTTTAAAAAGTCTTTTGTATAAATATAAATATAAATATAAATATAAATAACGATTAACGAAATAAATATTGTAAAGTGTTTACTAAGAGCAAACTATCATTGCTCGAATATGGAAGGAGGGTAAATGTTAATAGCCGAACAGTTATCATGAAGCGTAAAACACGCTTTGGTTATTAGCTACAAAAAAAAAGGCGATCTGTTCTGGTATTCGACCCTGTTTATAATGCCTCACTGTTTTATGTATCTTCTCAAACTTCTTTGCTTAAATGAAACTCGTTTTCTTTCATGCTTTATTAAAGATCATTGTATTGTTCCAGATATGATAATTAAAGCATTGTTTCGCAGTGCTGGAAAATTTTTAATGATTTAAAAAGAGAAAGCCTGCTGCAAACCACCCATCAAAAAAGAAAAAAAGAAGAAAAAAAAGAAAGAAAACTTTCATTTATAAACGAACAAATGAAAAAAAAAGTTGCTATCGTCCCTAGCGGAATTAGTTCTAGTGGTATGCAATACGCGTGTATATCATTTTATGCATCTGAAAAAGGTCTTTAGATTCCCTCTCTCTTATGAAAAAATAAATAAAAGACTAGCTGCCAGGGCAGCTAGATTAGCTTCCTGCGGCATGTTGATGCATAACGTCCCCCCTCTCTAACTTTTACCTCATTCTGAAGTTTTATTTGATATAATTTAATGTTCATTCGATTTCAAGACGTACCACGAACGTGGCCCGGCGTTGCACGGGCACTTCGTGCCCTGAAAGTAGTGAGGAAAATGTCAAGAAACTACTCCCCGCCAAGGCGGCTCGCTAACAGGCGCTTCACGCCTTTACTTTTTTCCTGTATAAAAAAAATCATTCGAATTATTGAGATGCTTCGCGCCTTCAAGATGGTGAGGAAAGTTTCAGTAAGTTCAGCTCAGGCGCGGATCCAGAGTGGGGTCATGGGGATCATGACCCCCCCCCCCTTAACCGACCAAATATAGCAAAAAATTGCATTTTTGGGACTTATTTTACGAAAAAACTGCCAAACCACCCCATTTTTGCACAAAAATTGCACTTTGACCCCCCCTTTCCGAAAATGACCCCCTCCTTAACCAGAAGCTGGATCCGCCCTTGGTTCAGCTCGCTCAAAGGAGAAAAAGCAGACATTGATACTCAGTTTTTAATATAAGTAGATGGCTCTTCAATAAATGAATGTTTCAAAATATTACAAGTAGCTAGCGATAAAAATACTATGTAAGTCGCCCGCTTATGAGTTTCGTGTTTGATTTAGTTAAGCCTTCATTCAAAATTCTCATTTTCATTTTTATTATTGTTTCATGGCATGGCAACCACGTTTTGCAATGCAAGAATGGATTTCATATTTAATCATTTATTAGGCTTAATCGCTTTAAACTTGACTACTTATTAATTGATATCTTCGCTAATTAAAATCGTATAATTATATAGATTGAAACTAATGAAGCTTGAAAAATTACCTATCTATCGGTACCTGGTTCGACTTTCAGTTCATTGGCGTTCAGGAGAAAGAAGCGTGACATAGAAAGATAGTTAGAAAGAAAGATAGTTAGAAAGATAGTTAGAAAGATACTCAGTTTTTAATATAAGTAGATAACATCATTAAAATAAAGTAAAAGATATGTTTAAACTTTTAGATACGCGTGAGGTTTTTGACTTTTGAATTCGACTGTTTTTTGTGTTATCTCCATATATTATTTCTCTAAGCCGAATCCTATACCCGGTCGAAACTCGCTCATTTCTTTATCGAATTGCACGAAAATTTATGATTTTGAAGCTTATCCCGCGGGCTATTGACGAAAATTAGACCCACCCTCTAAAAAGTGTCGGTTCGTTTTTTATTCGAACTTCAATTTTTGGGCACAAAATTGACCCTATCTAGCGAAATAATTGTCGTATCGTCTCCATTTTGATTTCATTCGAAAGATTAAAAAAAATTCGTTCTTTAGAACGTTTCTCCGCTAGCGCCGCGTAACGAGAATCTCGAAAATCCACGTTTAAGCGACTTATAAGCGATTGAAGTTTGAAAAAGTTAAATTTTTTGCTCAACTGTTAAAATCGTTACCATTCAAATCAATTTTAAATGCGACATTTCAAGCCAAGGCTTAGCTCGGTAAACCTTAATTGTAACTTTTATTGTTTCAAAATACTATGGTAGTTTTGCGATAACGTTAGTATTTAGTTTAGTAGTAGCCTTGGGTATTTGATTTTAATATAGGGTATCACTTTTGTAGTAGTTGTAAAAGTGAACGTGTCTTTGATCTCTTTGAAAAGTTGTCAGAACGACGGCAGTTGATGGCGATGTCGTGCAATTGTACAAAATTTTACATTTTTTTTTTTTTTTTTTTTGCGGAATTCCGCACGGGTCACCTAGTTATCATTATTATCTTTGTTTGAAATTTTAACGAGAGTATGTCTTGAATCTACTAACTTGAAGTTGTAGTCTTTTAGAGGATAATTATTCATATACAAGAAAGGAATTTGGAACTAGAGTTGCAAGAAAGTGATGCGAATTCTAAGTTTGTGTAAGACGAAACATTGTTCTTTCCGATATTATACTGCCCGCATTTTCTTGCACTTAAAGACTGATGTTTGTAAAAGCAACCTACTTTGTATCATCGTCTTTCTGAATTGAATAAACTACTCTGTCCAAAAAAAAAAATTAGCTTACTTTTTCTATTATTGAAATGAGTCTACCGTGGAATTCTGTATAGAGGGAATGTGCTTGCTTCATTCATTAAAACCAAAATGGTTCACCACGTACCGTTTTTGTAAGACACCCATTTCTCATATAAAAAGGAAAAATGGATTTGGAAGACATCCAGGCTTACTTTTCTTGCTTCCAGGCTTGAACTTAAGGGACATGTGTCCCTTAATGATCTTAAAGTGTTAAAGACCAAACGTTCAATATCACCACTTATAGTAGCTAAAATGTGTCATTAGTTCTTTTTAAGAATTTTAGCTTGGAAGTACTTTATTTCAAAACACTCTAAATGACATGTCAGTAGCTTTTTACGAGAACTAAACTTAACAAAAAAAAATTCCTTTCCTCTCCACAACAGTTATTGATTTCACCCCCTCCCCTCCCCCTCGGCCTCTCATTTTATGCCTCAATTTTAATAGCCCTTTTGTGCTTTTTGGTGAGACTATGCGAATTTTATTGAAAACACAACTGTTGAAACAAGCCAGTTTACTTTTACTGTCACTAATAAATGCATCAAATTTTATTCTTTACAAAACACTAGCTTTCATATCTTGCTATTTCCATGCGTCAATTATAACTCACGTGTCTACTCACTAATGGTTTGTGATGATCAATTATGCAAAAATACCTTCAGTGGGTACAAGTAAAATCTTACTTTTTCTAAGTAATTATTTGTGTTCCTTGAATGCGTGAAAATACCCTTAGTTGGTACGTGTAAAATCTTAACGACTGTACGCGTGAAACTTTTGGAATTTTTAGATGGATAAAAAAATATCATTATAACTCTTGTTAAAACAAAAATGAGTCATGTTGTTACTAATATAAAAACAGGTTTTCGCGTTAATGAATTCGTTGAGTCTCTCACATTAGCAACTTTCATTACATCTTCCAAACAATCTTCACACAATCGATCTTCGGAAGCGGGTTCAGATTTTTATAGCCTGATTTACAGGTCTTGCAAGAATAAGTTTGTTTTCAGAATCTGAATTCCACGTAATCAATTATAAAGGCAATTAAAGGAAAAACTAAAAGATTATATGTGCATTAAAAAAC
>JAXGGA010025123.1:0-11015 GCA_038373865.1 Uloborus plumipes | reverse complement strand
TGCGTTCAGTTTTTTGGTGAAATTTCGAAAAAATAGTAGGGTAAAAGCACCAGTAGTCGGCTATTTAAGAGATCTTTTGTTGATCTTGGCTAACCTAGAACTTTCAGCTATCAATACAGTAACAAAAACAAGGTAAAACTTTACAAGGATGAACATTTCTGATAGTGAATCATCTACTTGTTTCAGATATTAAAAAAAAAATTATGTTAAAATCCAAGCTGTTGTCAACACTAATAAATGTTCCAATAGTCGGCCACAGAATCATCTTACCTGAAAAATAAGCAGAGTCGCAATCTTGGATGACGGGCCCAACATTTAAAATGAAATGACTCATTACTAATTCAAGAAAAAGTACCCGAAACTTAACTGCCACTGATTGATGATTGAGGATAAGTACATGAATGTGTGAATGCGTCACATCTGATTTTGAATTAAAAATGTACTACTATTTATGAGGAGTTTTATGTCATTGTGGCCGACTACTGGAGTACTTACCCTATCATGCATTCTTTTTTACTTGTCTTTCATTCGCTGCATAAATTTCAGGCCGAAGCGGCCGAAGCACAACTCATGCTTCGGCCAGACCGAAGCTTCGGCAATTTGGGCAAATTGGCCGAAGCTTCGGCCCGGCCGAAGCTTCGTTCCATCTCTAATTATAACCTAATTTACCATTCTTGTGCATAAAAAAATCAAACTAATCTGTTTGCTTGTGTATCAAGTTTAAATGCTTGGTTTCTGTAGTTGACAACGCACGACTACAGCATTTGAATCGAATTATGTTGTTAATGTGGAACTTGCAGAGGGTTCAAGTCGTAGAACTAAATAAACAGGTATAGCTAAGATATCAAACATCTTGTTTTATTTAATACTAGCGGTACCCGCACGGCTTTGCCCGTGGTATAAAATTAAAAGTTCATTTGTAAAATAATTGATATAGCAGAAAAAATGCTCTATTTTAGTTTTATTCAACTATAATTCCTCCAAAGTGATATAAAGATCTGATATGGACCCCACACTACTTAATTTTACGTGTAAATTTCTTAGTAGATGCCTTAAGTGCTAAAATAGTGCTTGGAGTGAGCAAGATAACAATTCAAACATTTGTATCCCTAGTTCGCTACGAAACAATGCAAAAAAATGTTTTACAATGATTTATCTCCTAAATATCATCGATTTTAACATCATTCAGTGGATTTTTCGCAAAATATCGCCAACAGCGCCAAATTGAATCTAAATAAAAAAAAAATTTTTTTTTCGCCAATTGGCGTCAAATACTTGGCGATCAAAAGCTTGGCGATATATCGCCAAGTGATCGCGCTAATTCATATCACTTTTGTTAACCAATTCATATCACCTTGCATTGAAAACACTGATTTACCCGACAAACGGGGTAAAACACCCCCTTGGAACATTCGAATGCAACCCCAAGGGAGATGGACAAAAATAAGCCAAAAGAGAAAATAAAACAATTTTGTTGATAACAGGAACCAACAGAAATCTTACCAAAGTTTAAGAGAAGAAGAAAGTTTTCTTTCCTAGCTTAAAAAACAAAACAATACATTTTCCGAAATGAAACACTTTAAAAAAACGATGCAATATCGCAATTGATACGATATTTCGTTAATCTGTGCTTTAGGTACCCTTTTCTCGCTAAATGAACGATAGGCACGCCAAGTGTGGTAACCCTAGCTCTGCCGTGGGCAGGTAAAGGGCAGTAACTGCAATTTTTTCGATTTTCATTTTTTTGCATTTTTGAAATCTATGTTACATTAGTTTTATGGTACAAGCATCTTTTTTTGGTTTCCGATGTAAAAAAACTGTTTTTTAACCAATGGTAATTAGCAGTAACTGCATTTTTCGTTGCTGTGGGCAGGTAAACGGCAGTATCTGCATGTCTGCAGGATGGACATAATATGAATTGCTGTGCAAAAATTGCATCAAGCCGCAAAAACCGTTTTCCTTTGTACCTAAACTGAGCGAAAGTAGGGGTGCCCTAATAGGAGGTCACGGGAGGTCATTGGTTGCACTTGAATGTTCCCAAGGGGGTGTTTTATTCCTTTAAGGGGTGAATCAGTGTTAATATCAATGCAGACATTTTGAGATATAAATTGGCTCTATCACTTGGCGATATATCGCCTAGCTTTTGGTCGCCAAGTGCTTGTCGCCAACTTGGTGACCTATCGCCAAATTGGCCACAAATTTGGCGAAAAAAATTATTTTATGAGTTTGGGTTCAATTTAGCGCTATTGGCGGTATTTTGCGAAAAATCCACTGAATGATGCTAAAATCGGCGATATTTAGAAAATGAATCGTTGTAAATCATTTTTGCATTGTTTCGTGGCACATTAGGGGCGTAAATGTTTGAATTGTTTCTTACTCATTCTAAGCACTATTCTAACACTTAAGGCATCTACTAAAACATTTACACATAAAAAGAAGTAGTGTGGGGTCCATACCAGATTTTTTTCTTTCAAATAAAGTTTCTCTCCACTAGCAGACAATATTTTTCGCGATTTCAAAGATACACAAGCCAAACTTGGCAGACGACAAACAAAAATGCAACAATGAAATGATTTTATTTACATTGTTTTGTTTTCTTTTAATTACAGTTGCTTTCATACTAACAGACGATAGTTTTTGCAGTTTAATCTCTAGCTGTTGCATTTTTAATAGTACTATGAAAAAAAAATCGTCAGCACAACAAGCATTTCAAGCGCTCTTTTTCTCAGGTGATTTCTTGTTTTGATTCAAAGTACAAAGCATTAGCTGATTTGTAGTTATTTTAAAACATCTGGTGTGAACGCCATACTAATTCCTTTTACGTTTAAATTCTATAATAAATGCCTCAAGTGTTAAATAGTGCATTAGAGTGAGCAAGATAACAACTCAAATTTTTACACCCCCAGTTTGTCACGAATTAATGCAAAATAATGTTTTACAATGATTTATTTTCTTGATATCGCCGATTTTAATATGATTCAGTGAATTTTTCGCAAAATGTACCCAATAACGACAAATTGAATCCAAACTTTAAAAAAAAAAATTATTTTTTCGCCAAATTTGTCGCCAACTTGGCGGCAAACACTCTGCGACCAAAAGTTTGGCGATATATCGCCAAGTAGTTGCATTAAATCATATCACTCAATCTGCATTGAAATTAACATTGATTTACCCCACAAAGGGGTAAAAGACCCCCTTGGGAACATTCGAATGCAACCACAAGGAGAGGTGCTCAACTAGACCGCCCTCTGAGCCTACATACCAAACTAGAAGCTTCTACGGCAAAAAGTTTTTGAGTTATGCGACAGGCAAACATACATACGCACATACATACAAACATACATACATACGCACATACATACGTACATACAGACGTCACGAGAAAACTCGTCGTAATTAACTGAGGCATGGCCGAAAAGGATATTTCGGCTGTTTATATGTTAGTAGGTACATATGCACGTACTGATAGGTCGAAAAAACTACTCAACATTCATTCGGGGGTGAGCAAAATCAAAATTTAGATCAAATTTTGAGTGAAATTTTCTTTGTGATCACAATACTTCCTTTACTGAGTAAAAGGAAGTAAAAATGGCTGAAGAATCATCAAGTTTTGCTTCATATTTTGCATAATACAATACAGTTTCATTATATTTTTTTAATAATATTTCGCGTTCGTTTATATTAAATCTATATCAAGTGGATACGCGGTATTTATGTATATTTTTAAATAAAACATATCATTCACAATGCAGTAATATATTTCGTAATAACATATCTACTCCGCATGTAGTCAAATATGTAAATACTGGACATTTAGTAGCATACTGTGCAGTTACTGCCGACTGCCAGTCAATTCCGCATGACATTTAGAGTGAAAAGGGCAGGTAAACGGCAGTATCTGCTTTACCTCTCTCTGCGCTTGCAAAATCAAAATTCAATCGATTACCCCAAAAATATATCGGTATAAACATATAGTACCGCCTATGTTCGAAGTTCAATGTTTCACAGATGTTTGTAGGAAATCAAAAACGCGTTTCTTCAAATATCTCGAAAACTCATTTTTGCAGATACTGCCGTTTACCTGCCCACGGCAGAGCTATTTGGAGTAGTTGACTTTTTGAAAACGCGCCAAGCAGGGTCCCAAAGCATCTTCACCGCTTCACCGGGAAAAAGACAGGGTTGCCAGAGAATTGGAACAAAAAAAACTACGCCTCCTCTAAAAAAAGTATTATAAAATACTACTGTTTCCAAACGTTGCCAAAATCAATGTTGCTGAAATGCGAAATCTATGAAAATGAAAAAAAAAAAAAAAAAATCCGCCAAATCTTTTAATTAAGTCATTAGTGTATTGGAAACAGGGTTGCCAGAAACATACTACGCTCCTTATTTGGGTCGAAAAAATACTACCGTAGAATCAAAAATACTACGTCTGGCCGTAGCCTACGAAGATAGACGCTGGCAACCCTGGAAAAAGAAAGAAACAAAAATAAGTATGAACACGTAACCATAGTAACAACATGAAAAATTGATTTCCGTTGATAAAATAATTCATTTTATCTCTCTTTTCAAACAAATTTTATTCTAAAGTTCAACCATTTTAGAATCGTTTGGCTTGCTTTACTGAAGGTAAGCCTTGAATTTCGGGATTCTAAAAACAATTGTTACAGCTCTCCTGATGATCGTAGAAACTTCGAAAAAACTTCATTTTGTGCAGAAAATTCCAAGCTTTCGAATGACATAAGACTTGAAAATGTGTGTGAAATATTTCTTCCCTATTTTATCGAATTTCCGCTAAGAATTCGAATAGAAAAAGAACGAAATGGAATTTTCGAAAAATCGCTTCGAGGTGCAAAACTACATGCTACAAACTAATTTTGTGCCAAGTGGCATGAAAATCGACCGAACGGTTTTGGCGCTACGCGCGTAACAGACAGACAGACAGAAAGAAAGAAAGAAGGACAGACAGAACCACCTTCAGCTTTATTATTAGTAGAGATAGAGAAGACGATGATATTAAATAGCATCTACCTTGTTTCTTACCTTTCAGTGCTTTTTTTTTTTTTTTTTTGTAGTCGGGTTATAGTTTTTTAAACTTGTTATTATTAATACTAAGTATTTCCACGGCGTTGATCCAGGTCACTCTTAAATAAATACAATTAAATTTGAGCGTTTATAATAATTACAAGGCCTTGCGCTCAAGCACAAGCTCTACACATTTAGAAAGGTTTGGTTTTGTGATTCGGCTAGAATTTTTACTTCATAACGGTTTTTTTTTTTTTTTTTTTTTTTTTTATGCCAATGATGAAAATTAAGACATGTACTATCATGAATTTAGATGCATGTGTTTGCTGATATATCCGTAATCTTTAGTTCAGAAAAATGTTTAAAATATTAAAACTTAATTCATCTCTTCTAAGATTAACGGAGAAAGATTCTTTGAGCTACTCATATTGTTAAGATGTTTAACAGCAAAAATTTACATTTTTACTTCTTTTTATAAATTAACTAGCTTATTACTTTAGTGAGGTGACTGTCTCCTCTTGGTTCTCAAGTGGGAATTCTCTGAAAGAGTTCTTTAGGGAAAACAGTGAATTGACTGACCCATAAACATCCTCAGAATTCTAAGAAAATGCTAACGTGAAAGAACATCGGTAACAAAAAGTGCATTGAAATAGCAAAGTGGATGTCGACTTATAGAGGTTCCAGTAAATGTGTGTCAAGTTAAAGAGGTTTGCGCCGTTTGAAATTTACATTAAACCAATCATTGGGAAAATAAATGACGATTTACTGAGGTTGTCGAGCTGCGGGAGTTCCTCTGTATTCGGGAGCGGGGCCGTGGTGGCCCGATCGGTAAGGCATCGGACTCGTGTCCGGATGGACCCGGGTTCGATCCCAGCCGATCAAAGATCCACCGTCTTGATTAATGGTGGCTGGGAGGCGTTAAAAATGTCGTGGTCACAAAGTCCTCCAAGTGAAACGATACCTCTGGGGGTGCTGGGCCCTAGGGTTTGCTCGACCCTAGGTTCTGGTTCAAAATTAAGAACAGAGCGCTCTTCAGGGCCCTATCCCGGTTAAACCACGAAGCTGTGGTAGGTACGGGGGACCCTGGAGTGTGAAATGTATTCGGGAGCGCAACGAAGGGAGGTCACCCGGACCTCCCAAACATTTTCCTCATTCGGCACATTCGGGCTGACGATTCGGCAAATTTAGGGATGCAATACATTTTGTGATATCTCGGGCACAGCACTGATGTTCCAAAATGCCACTCCCGAGTATTACTTGTGGTATTTTTTTGTTGAGTGCACCGTACTGTTATACCCGAATATATTTCGGGAGAGGTTTATTTCAGCTTTATCTCTTAAATCCGAATCTATCTCGGGAAAAGTTAATTTGCGTTCAATGTAATAGACCGATTAACTTGACAGTTAAAAGGTCAATGGCGCATCATCCTTGAAAATAGCATTAAGAGTTATACGGGGAAATGTTTTTTTTTTATTGTTAAATAGGGAGGGGGTGCACTTACAAATCTTGCTGGGGGGTGGGGGCGCACCTTAGTCTATGTACCGTTACTGCCCCGTTGTTATTTATCAGAATTCAAATGTTTTTCAATCGTTTGAAGGAAAGATTGAAAATACTTGTTTTTCATTTGTTTTAAGTGCTACATATTGTATTTACGCATAAAGTAACGGTATAAGGTATGTGTGTATGGTCGTTTTTTTTTATCATTTATCATTTTATCATTCTGTACATTTCGGAATTTTATTCGGCAAATTGAGAATTTCTCCCCTCCTAAAATTTTAAGCTCGTGGCGCCCCTGACTGTATTCCCAAAATTCCTAATTTATCAACACGTCCCGCAAAATCTCTATGGGCTGTCTTTTCCTGAAGTACCGAGCGTTTAAGGAAAAAGCCCATTTACAGACCGACCCGCGGGCTCTGCACAAAGAGGACTCACAAAGAGGATAAACGACGATTTCGCTTCAGATGCGAAAGATCTGCCTGCAGGTATAGAATTTTCAGACCTGATTTTTTAAAACATGAATGGAAATTTGAATTTCAAATTTTTGAACTTTTGACAGGTCTGAATATACCAAGAAAAAAGATTTAGGATTGATGAAAAATAAGTGCTACAATAATAGATTTGCATAGTGCAGTTTTTTCCGTTATAATTTCGGTATAGGTTCAGATAAAGATCAAATGTTCATAGCACAATACGCAAATTTCTTGAAAGCTGAATATTTTTGATTAGGCGGTTGAGACGATGCGTATAAATATCACTAAAAATTTCCCACAGATATATCCAGAAAATCAAGTTTCAATTCTATGTTCGCTACGTTGATGACTGTTTTGTTCTAAATTCTAATGACCGACAATCAACTTCGCTTTAATGATGCTTTATATATTTAAAGCCATTGATCCTCATATTCTCTCGTGAAAAATAACAGAATAACTGCCTTCCATTTCTCGAACTGAGTCTGGATTCGAAACTACGGTTCATTCAAAACTTTTGCTGTTCATTTACCGCCTTATATATTATCGTTTCAACCTCCTATAATCAAAAATATTCAGCTTTCAGCAAAGTTTTTACTTCCTTTTACATAGTAAAGGAAGTATTGTGATCATGAAAAAAAATTCACAAAAATTTGTGCCTAAATTTCGATTTTGCTCACCCCCGAATGAATATTCAGTAGTTTTTTCGACCTGTCAGCACGAACATATGTACCAGGCTTGGAGTCAATTACGAGAAAACGTAATCGATTACGATTATGATTACGAGCGTGAAAAATTTGAGATTACAATTACGATTACGATTACAGCCCTCTACCAAATCGCTATTACGATTACAGCAACGATTAGATTACGTAAAAAAATGTAATCGATTGCGATTATTATCTGCCGATTACGATTTCGATTACAAATTTGTGAGAAATATACATATACAGAGGAGGATCCAGAAGTTTTGAAAGGGGGAGGTGTCAAGTTTTGGTTCGCCAATTTTATACCTTATCAGTTAAGTGGAAGGAAAACGAAACATGTAAAATTTAAACCTTCTAAAAAATATTATACAATATTGCACAGCGAGTAATATTGTATAATATTTTTATATATTACCATCTATTTATTCTGGTAAAAAATTATTATCAGGAAAAATAAATTTGCAATTTATAAATTGTCTTAATGTAATCAGTATTAGAATAATAAAATTCGCAAATATAATATTCTTATAAAATTTAACCTTTTTCATATCTAATGCATGGAGAAAATTTTTTCTTTCAATGAGCTCAAGATTGCAAAGGGCTGTGCAAATCATAAAATGTGTTTCTCATCGCAGGGGGTATTAAATATATATAATGTATATAACATATATAATGTTCCATTTGCGACAACAGTGTCATAGCTAAGAATCATGATTTTTGATCCACTATTATTATAAGATGATTGCAACTAATGTAATCTTAACTTGATGATTTATTTATTTATTTTTCGTGTGTGTATGACCATTTAATAATAATATTTTATGTCATATTTTTCAAAGTATACTAAAGTGTAATTGCCAATAAAACCATGAAATAAAAATAATGAACATAAATATAAAAAATATTGAAATTATTCAAAGCACAAAAAGTTAAGTAATGCTTAAAAAAAATCATAGGCGTTTAATCTTACTCATAAGCAATGTTTTAAAAATCTGTAAATACACAATTTTTTCATCTTTAACATACTTAATGATTAAAAATAATATCAGCATTGAAGTGTAAAGCATAAACTTAAGATTAAATTATGTGTGAAAATATTTAAAAAAAAGTCACCAGAGTGCTGTATTGCATATACATATATTAAATGATAACTAAAGCACAGTTGCAAATTCCCTCTTCTTTTGCAAAATTTCCTCCTCTTTCGCTAATGAAAGAAAAAGGGAAAAAATAAAAAAACATGCAACTGTTTAGAGCAGTGGTTCCCAACCTGGAGCAATCGCCCCCAAAGGGGCGGTAAGGGGGCAATGGGTATTTAGAGGAGAAAACGGTAGTAATAAAAAGGTTGCGGAAACCGAAATTGTAAACATGTACGAAACCGGTAGCTCAAAGTTCAAACAATTAATCACAAGTTAAGAAAGAAACAAGTTCAAGAGGTTCCTCCTTGCACCTCGGATGAACCTTAGGTATTTTGACATTCATTGTCCATTTTATGAATTTTCAGATTTTCATCTTATTTTCCTTCAAATTTTTGGTTTCAATGATTTTAATTCTCCCAGATTCTAAGGTAGAAAAGAAAATAAGTTCTTGAAAAATGTATTTCTGTTTTTTGAAAAGTACGTCAATGATCTTTGTTTAATGTTACCTTGCAAATGCTACATTAGTTCGCTTTGCGAAAGAAAAAAAACTAAGGTATTTTATTCATTAATTAAAATTTTTAGTTTAAAATTCATTGGTTATAAATGCTTTATTGCGTACATTTTACTTCGAATTAAAATTACATATTTATATTTTTAATAATATCGCGATGTTCACTTGCGCCAACTTATGGTTTTTTCGAGGAAGAAAAGGGGGGAGGGGGCGCTATAGGTGACAATCAGCATCATGAAGGGGGCGATGAGCTCAAAAAGGTTGGGAAACACTGGTTTAGAGGACCTTGGGGTACAAGCCGAAAAGTATGTGTTAGTAATTTGATACTACTGTTCTCGTCGGGGGTAGAACAGCTTCGTTTGTACCTATCATTGGATTAACAGCTGATGAAAGGGAAAATTGATGACCCATTCTAAAAATCAGGAGGGACGGTCTGGTCATATGCGCCTGAGGTTGCAAAGCACTTGCGTCAGGGCTCGCTTTATGACTCTCTTAACGAGCATGAAACAGCTTGCTGTCTTTCTGAAGCTTGCATTGAACCGGGACCCCCAAGACAAAGAACACGCTTCTTCCCTGGAGTGCTTTTTCCCGGGGGCCCAGATAGAATCCTTATCTTTTTCCCATAACATTGTAGAAACGCAACTTAGAAGCTTTCACTTTCAGCAAGTCTGGATTACACGATTACAAGACCAAATTATGATTATTTAAAGTTACATTACAATTACGATTACGCTAGAAATACTTGATTAAAATTACGATTACACGATTACGAGAGTCTCATTTCGAAATTATGATTATGGTTACGATTACAAAAAATTGTAATCGATTACACAGATTACGATTACGTAATCGGCGATTACTCCAAGCCTGATATGTACCTACCAACATATAAACAGCCAAAAAATCGTTTTCAACCACCCCCGAGTTAATTACGACAAGTTTTCTCGTGACGTCTGTATATACGTATGTGCGTATGTATGTGTGTCGCATAACTCAAAAACTATATGCCGTAGAAGCTTCTACTTTGATATGTAGGTTCTGAGGATGACCTAGTTGCGCACCTTCCCTTTTGGTTGCATTCGAATGTTCCGAAGGGCAGAGGCGGACTGGCCGTAGAAGCCACCTGCCCGCGGGTAGGTGCGCCCTCCGGCCTGTACGCCCTTGCGCCCTCAAAACGTGTGAGCCTTCCGTTTTTTTTTTTTTTTTTTAAAGGTTTGAAAGCAACCTTTAACAGTTTGAACAGTAACCCCCCCCCCACGTGTGTGGGGGGCCCCATCTGTGGGGGGTCCCACACACACACACTGCCAGTGCGCCTTCAACTTTAGTAAATTATGCTTTTTTCCCGTTTGGATCATGTAAAAAGTAGTCAATAAGCGGAATCAGAAGGCGGTTCTTATTGTACCCCAGAAGTGATAGGTGGTCTTTAAGGGGGATCTAATCCAAAGTTAGCGCCCTCCGGTCTGTGCGTCCTTGCGCCGTGAACAAAGCCATTTTTTAATCCGTCCCCCCCCCCTTTTTTTTTTATCTTTACGTTTGAAGCACGGAAAGCAATCTATAAAAGATTAAAGAAAATGGTTATACTCAATAATGTACCTGTTATAATTAACTTTTATTTATTGCATCACAGACGTGATAGGTTGTCAGAAAGGGGGATCTTTGCCAGAAAAAAAAA
>JAXGGA010025122.1:0-11018 GCA_038373865.1 Uloborus plumipes | reverse complement strand
TTACTAATTTTTCTTATTTTGCAGTTACTAATTGATATACATTTTTATGAAATTTGAGTTGCAAAGAAAACGTTCAATATTAGCAATGTTGATAAACGAAATATTTTTATTCTAAGTTAGAATTATATTTTCAAATACTTAAGAAACAGTTTACGTGAAAAATATTCTGTTTTATCTTTTAAATGATGAAATAATAAGGCTTGTTTACTTGAGTATTATTTAGATAACTAAATTCTTTTTAAAAAATTGGGACCGACAAAATATTTTATCGCTGCATTTCCATGAAAATTTGCAAAAAGAACTGAATTATCATTAAAACAAGAAGTTCTGTCAAGAACTAAACGAGCCTACTTTCCCGTACATCGACATCGGCATTCTCGCATCTGATCATTATTCTCTTGATTATCTGAGACGGAAAATTATGTCAAACATACCTTTTTAGCACTTAGAGCTGATTTCGAAAAGCAAAATATACCCCTCTCATCAGATGAAATAGACACGTAAAAAGTAATTAACGAATAAATAAAGTTTTGTCGCACCTTTTAAAGAGTGTAACTGTTACAGTTCCTCCGTAGAAAAAATCATCCATCGTTTTCAAAAAAAAATAATAAATAATAATAATAAATAAATAAATAAATAAATAAATAAAAGTACAAAGAGCATCAAAACACATTTTATCAAAGAAAGAAAAAAAAAAAGAAAAAAAACTCGTCCGTTAATAAAATGTCTCGAATTTCACTTTTAATCCGTTGCCAGTTGTTAAATATAAATAAAGAATAAAATGTTCTCGTGAATGAAAAATTTTTGCTACAAAAAAAAACTCGTCTGCAAAAAAAAAAATAATAAAAAATAATAATAATAATAAATAAAATAAAACAAATGAATAAATAAACAAAAAATCGTCTGCACAGTTCAGTCATTTTTTTTCTGAGCCTGCATTTCCGCCATGTTGCGGTCGGAGTCGGAATCAGAGTCCTCACAGAAGATTACTCAGAAAAGTACTTTACAAACATTATTTATCATAAGCATTTTCTTACAAAGTTAGTTTGAAGGAAATCCGACTTTAAGTTCAGGATCAACATTCAACTTAAATTCCCTGTAGACGCTAATGTTAATTTTTTTTTCTGAACGGTTCAATATTGAACGAAAAATGGTTCAAATCAAAAAGCGAAATATGGGAATGTATGGGAAAGCCTCTCCGAGATCTTTCAAACAAAAAAAAGTTTATTCCATTCGGACGGTTCACTCAAAAGTTATTAGGTGGGGAAAGGTTGTTTGAACGGTTCAAAGTTGAACCAAAAACTGTTCAAATCAAAAATTTAAATACGGTAATAAAGTATCCTTGCCGAGATGCTTCGAACAAAAAAAAGTTTGTTTAAATCGGACAGTTCATTCAAAAGTTATTAGAGGTGACAGCTTGTTTGAACGGTTCAATGTTGAACGAAACATTGTTCAAATCGAAAATGTAGATACGGGAATGAAGTATCCTTGAAAAGATCTTTCGAACAAAAAAAAGTTTGTTCAAATCGGACTTTTCATTCAAAAGTTAGCATTGCGGGACAGGTTGTTTGAACGATTCAAAGTTGAACCAAAAATTGTTCAAATCGAAAAATCAAACATGGGAATGAGCTGTACTCGCCGAGATCTTTCCAACAAAAAAAAAGTTTGTCCAAATCGGAATGTTCATTCAAAAGTTATTAGGGGGGGACAGACAGACAGACCGACCGACACACAAATTCCCCATCTCAATACCCTACTTTCAAATTTTTAGTATTCATTTTACCTTTTTATTTTTTTAACTTGGCGATATTTTTTGGACTTGGCGGTATTTTTTTAATTTGGCGATATTTTTTAGATGCATTAAGCTACTTTTAATACTTTTTTCGTCTTTCTTTTATTTTTAACGGGAAAGTAGGCTAAAAAGCAAGTTACTATTCATACAAATTATTTTTAATTGAAATTTTCAAACCTAATTTTTAACTGAGAAATATAAATTTCAAAATGGAACTTTCAAAATTAGGTGAAAGCATCGTTCTTAGCATAGGCACAATTGAAGCAAAACAAATGCTTTTATGAAGGTGAGGGTAAGAAACAATAATAAAAATTAATTAAATAAAAAAAAAATATTAGAAAGATCTCTCACATATTGTTGAAGATCAAAATGCTAGATGAATAATTATAAAGGGAATTTTTTTCCTGGCATATTACACTGCATATTAAGAAGAACTTTTTAGACAGTCTTCTCCCTGAAAACTTATATTTAGTCGTTTTTAATTATTTGTTTTTATCAAAAGTAAAAATTATGACGTGATAAAGCAGAATGAAAAACATTAATTTTTCTTCAAGCACTAAATTAAGCTTTTGCATTGTTATTGATCAAATGCATGAATTTTGAATACTGTAACGTGAGCATAAAATGTGAGATGTGGGAGTATAACTCTCTTTTTTTTATTTATTTATTTTGCTGCTTCAGCTTGAATAAACATATCTCTCATTAAAAAAGGAGGCGCCTCCCTTCCCCACTCTGTCTTGTCAACAACGTTTAAGATCGTCATATTTCGTTCTAAAGGGCTTAAACTTTTGTTTCCGACGGAGAGTTCTTAAAAGTTTCTGCCCTATAACATCATTGAAAGTCAACTGAAATAACGCTTTTCGAATATTTCTCTGTCCTCTTAAAATTATCAAAGATGACCCTTCAATTTTTAAAAAGTTCAAATGTGGGCCCTAAATCTCCACTCTCCTAACATCTACGCAGATAGTCTAAAACTGCGTTTTTAAAGTTACATTTTCAAAAACAGTTCCAGGGGAGAATTCCGGACCCCCCCTCCCCTAAAACAATTAGATATAATTTATACTTGTGTTTTTAAATTTCAATATCCAAAAATATCCAGAGAAGCGCCTCTGAACCTCTTCAACTACTACCATGGCCAAAAATTGTTTAGAATGCATTTTTCAGAGATAATTTTCTAAAAAGAGGGAACTCGAATCTCTAATCTACGTATTATCTGCAAAGATAGTCTAAAATTGCGTTTTTAGCAATACAATTTCGAAAAAATCCCAGATCCCCTCTTTCCATAGCACAATCAGAGTTAATAATGGAGTTTTTAACGTTTCGATATCGAAAAATGGACGGATGAGCGCACTCGAACCTATTCTCCCATAACATTACCAAAGATAGGGTAAGTGCTCCAGTAGTCGGCCATTTAAGAGATCTTTTGTGGATCTTAGCTAACCTAGAACTTTCAGCTATCAATACAGCAACAAAAACAAGGTAAAACTTTAGAATGAACCTTTCTGATAGTGAATCACCTACTTGTTTCAGAAATCTAAAAAAAAATTATGTTAAAATCCAAGCTGTTGTCAGCACTAGTAAATGCTCCAGTAGTCGGCAACAGAAATCCAGTGCTCGGCCACGTTGAATCCAGTAGTCGGCCACTTCATTTTCATTGATCTTATCTGATATAGGGGGTTGAATTAAAAAAACAAAACAAAGGGAAACTTACAACGGACCAGACCCGTCATTTGGGGGTTCAGGAGGGAGGGGGGGTCAATTGTGCCCCCCTCCCCGGTTTTGAGAAATCAGTTAATTAATATATAAGTGGGCGTGGTGTTTGCTTTTTTCCGATGAAATTGCATTGTGTTTGCACCCTTTGCCCCCCCCCCCCTCTAAAAACGTGAAATGACGGGCCTGCAGCGATGCATTAAACTTAGTCTGGTTATATTTTTCGTACCTGGTACTCAACTTGTGTAGATAATCATGTTAGTGTACTTCTTGATACACTATGTGCTTTACTTATTTCTCTAACTATCAATCTACCATTATCAATTTTAGACGGTACAATTAGCACAGAATTCTCGGGACATAAATGTTTTTATACTTTAGCTGCCTAAAAACAGTTTTATTTTAAAAACTCGCCCTAAAAAAGTATTTTTTTCTGAATAACGTCGAAAAATATGTGTATATCAAAAAGAAAATAATTTAAAACATGAAAAAAAGCTTCATAAGGGTATGAGTATAAATTGCGCAATACTTTTTCCCAACATACTTGGCCCCCCTCCATCCCTTTTCTCAATGTTTCACAATTCAAGCTACCCTCCCCTACCACACTATAACACACAAACAAATTGTTATTAAAGAATTATAGTTGAATTATAACTAAAATTCAGTATTCTTTCTGCGATATGAATTTATTACCAAATGACGTTTTAGTTTTATACTACGGGCAAAGCCGTGCGGGTACCCCTAGTGAAAACTCATATTTTTTGTTACCTCCCCCCCCTGCCACAATCTGTCACAGTTTAATTAACCACCCCTTCCTCTTGTTAAACCCGGACACCGTTTTAGGATGATCTCCAGAAATAAACAATTTAACTTTGTATTGTGAAATAAGTGATAAAAGATAAAATAAACGTTGTAACAATGTTGTACAAAGTATTACGTATTGCGTATACGTGATTTGGGCTTAAAAGAAAGTAAAAAAAAAAAACTTCTGAAGAAAAAATTTCAGCAGCACTTACTAAAGATGCAAGAAGGGACAAAATAAAGGAAGTTTATATAAAATGTACAAAATGTACTTGCTTAGGAAGTAAAAAAACAGGAATAGTTTTGTAGTGAACAGCAATTTTTAGTGATAATGACCAAAGAATCAAGAAATAAAAAACTGTTTTACCGTTTATGTAAACTTAAAGACGTAATAATAGAGTCGATACAATTCATGACAAATAATCACGTCGGCTCTTAACTGGTTCACATTCATTAGAACGGAATTTCAACATATGGAACATAAAACTAAAACTGTAGTTTCAGAAATGATTGCTTCTAAAACTGTGCAAGTAAAAATACATTCAAAAATGCGCTGAAAGGAATCTCTATCAAAGCTTCATCTAGCACAGAATGCTATACTGAAGCAAGTTTATTTGTTTTAAACTAATTGAAGTAAGGTGAAATAAGGAAGTAAATGGAACTCGGGATGTCATGAAAGTAATCTTACAGCTTTCGATAAGAATATTAGTAAACAAGGAATAACCTTGAAAATAAACCAAAATTTAGTTTGCAACAATGTAACCATGTAGTTTTAAAGTTAACTCAGCCCAATTCTAATCCTCTAGCGAAGAAAACTCAAGAAGTCAAACATTTGGGGAGAATCATTAGTAAAAATGCACCAACATTTGAAACAATTATCCTAAATAGAGCACAGGGTTCTTGAACCTTTGGTAAAGCAAAAAGAGAAACATAATAGCAAAAGAAAGAATAACTACATGCTTGGCACTCATCAAATAACTTGAGCCTATGTGACTATTGAAGTAATGCATCTTATCTCCTATAATTGGGGAATGTTTATTAACTGCCGAATAAGTATCAATAGAAGTCAAATCACTCGTTTCGCCAATTTCATTAGTTTAAGATAAAATTTGATAAGAAAAACTATTAAAACACCATTTGATAATAACTAAATGAGTATTAAAACTTATAATCTTTACTCAACGAATGCGTATTTAAAAATCTCTATTTTAGAATTGTCAATTAAATTTACAACACTAGGAGCAATAAAATATCGAAATGGTGGTCAAAAGAAGTTAAGACATTGAATTTAATTACTATTTTTCAAGAAAAATAAACTTTGAAAAAGGTATTTTTACTCAAAACAGTTAAATTGTCGCTGTATTTCAATAAGTTAATTTAAGTTTAATTTGATGAACCCATATTAAAAATGAAAAGCTACATTAAGTATGTGGCCGACTACTGGATAAATCATCCAAACTGCTTAGAACCAGTGATCGGCCTACCATGGCCGACTATTAGAAATGCAGAAGAATTCTGTACCCAGTAGTCGGCCACCCCTTTAAAAAATAATCGAGTCAAACCAGGAGTTCGCTCTTTCATTGAAACATTATGTTAGACATTCCATTAAGATAAAAATCACTCAAATTTACAGTGGAATTAAATTAATAAGTGTAATTGGCCATTTTAAGAAGACGTCCTCTTAGCTGCAAAATAAGCAGAATCGCAATCTTGGATGACGGGCACACCATTCAAAATGAAATGACTCATTACTAATTCAAAAAAAGTACCCAAAACTTAACTGCCACTGGTTGATGATTGAGGATAAGTACATGAATGTGTGAATGCGCCATATCTGATTTTGAATTAAAAATGTACTATTTATGAGGAGTTTTATGTCATTGTGGCCGACTACTGGAGACTGGCCGACTACTGGAGCACTTACCCTAGTTTAAAATGCATTTTTAAGACCACAAATTCCAAAAAATAACCGGGGGAGAAACCACCGTACCTCCTTACTTCTGGGTAAATAATATACTTACGATTAGGAACACATTCTCAACTCTCTGATCTAGTTATGATCTCTTAGAAAAGATGTTGGACCCATTCTTTTCCCTCTGTTTGAAATGAATGAGGGGTCGGCAATTTCATACCCCCCTCCCCAATTTTTTGTCCCCGCTACGGGTCAGAATATTAACTCCTTGTGGTCCTTATTTGAAAATTGCAATGTCCATTGGTCTTTACAAAAGCTAAGCATATTTTTAAAAAACATGAATTTTTCCTAGTATTTCTATTTTTCCAAAGTCCCCCCCAATGTTCAGCAGTCAGCGACGCCCATGGTCATGTGTTTTTTATGTGAAGGACTTAATTACCTTTATCACTGCTTATCGCTATCAATGGGCATCAGTAGAGGAACGGGTTTCTCGGAGTCTAAATAGTCTATATGAGAAGATGTAGATTTTTATAGGTGGGGAAAAACTGCCCTCTTCCCTCGAACTTTAGGAAATAAAACGTAATTCGGGTTCTTACGCAGACTGCGCCATTGATATTGTTAGGACAATCTAATTTTAGACGATCTTGATTACTTGTTATTTGTTTTTTTTTTTCCTTTTTTTTTTGGGGGGGGGGGGGAGGGGGGACCGTAACCTTTTCGAAGGGCGCATTGTCGCTCTCTGGGGATGGACACACACTGGAAGTGAAATTAAGATGTTGTTGTCCCCTCAAATTGCGACGTTTAGCAGTATTTTTTCCAGCAATATCTCTCATTTTTAGAAATTAAATTAAACAATTCAAAAAAGATACTTTAAAAATCCCAATAAAATATTGACTCTTCGTATAAACAGTGAATTGGTTGCGTATGTATTTTTATAACTAATCAAAAATAAAAAGTACAGCGGCCACCCCTTTATGAATCACGCTTGTCTGAAATAGTTTTGATTTAGTAAAACGGCTGATTTTTAATAAAGCGGCAAATTCAGTAAAGCTGCATTTTGTTCTGTTTTTGAAGTTTTGATTGATTTAGTAAAGAGGTTAATCCAAAAAACCAGTGATTCAATTTAACTGGCATCACTGAACAAACAAAATTTATTACAAAAATTATGGTTACCTTGTAAAAATTCAATTATTCAATGCAACTTGAATAATATTCGATTGAAAAAAAAGATCACAACCAGTTGATAAAAAAGTATGCAGTAGAACGAATAATATGCTCCAAGCTCCACTACTCCTCCATTGTGAAATGTGGGCTGGGGAATTAAACTGTAAGCTAAGTAAAGGGGGGAGGCACGATGTTTGAGGGTGCACGAGCCAGAAGAATAGCATTATAAGTTACGTAGGAAAAATATTTAAGTAGATGGGTGCGTACTTACAAATCTTGCAGGGGGCACAACTAAGTCTATATGTACGCTACTGGTCATTTTCAGAGAGGGAGGGGTTAAAGTGCAGTTTTCGTGCAAAAACAAGGGGAATTTGGCCTTTTTTTTTTCGAATTTCTGGGTTTTCTTACACCTTTTGTGTAGAATGGCGTGGAAAATAATCTCTCGTTTAGAAAAGCATTTTTTCTGAGAATGTAAGCAATGCAGGAGAAACTAAAAGAGATAAAATTTTACTTTAAATTATTATTTTTTTTAAAGGAAGGCTAAGGACGCCTAGCATTTTCTTTAAAAAAAATAGAAAGAAAGTCAGAGGGCGGCTGCGGCCACCTAGCATTTCTTTAAAAAAAGGGGGGGGGGGTCAGAGGGCGCCTAGTACTTCCTTAAAAAGAAGGAAGTCAGAGGGCGCCTAGCATTTCCTTTAAAAAAAAAAGAAAAGAAAAAAAAAGGGAAGTCAGAGGGCGCCTGTCGAGAGGGCGCACCGGGACTTGTCCCGGTGGGCCAGTCCATCCCTGATTCAGAGAAAGAATGAATATCATACAAATCTTGTATAACCAGGATAATATAATCATACAGCATGTATGCATCAATCTGTGCTTGGCTCTAATTAATTACTGTAAAGCCCTCTTGTACTGACTGTACTATCCTTATGACTTTGATAGAAGAGTAACCGTCATACATTACAACAGCTGCACCCATTTTATTCAAATAGTTACAATCCTTTGCAGCAGAAAATCAAGTTTTAGTCAAAGCAACTGTACTACAGGCTGCTTTAGGTAGTACGATGCATTAGTCTAGTCTGGTTGTACATCTTTCTACTATTACATTAAAAAATATGTGTTCCTTTTCCCTATTTAGTGGCAAAGGAAGAATTACACTAACGCAGCTATAGTACAAGGAAAGTAACTATTCCTTGAATGAGCAACTTAAAAATCTACAAAACAGCTTTATTATTATTATTATTATTGTTCATAATTATACCAGCCCCCTGAAACTTTTTTTCTATCACAAGAATGATATAGTTATTCCAAATTATAAGTACTATTAAGTTATATCCAAAAAAGCATCTCTTTTTTTGTCTGTAAAGAAAAGTTATACATTACAAAAAACTTTATATAAATCAGGTACTTTTCTTTCAAATTTTCTTAAATGGAACTATTTGCAATGAAGATCAAATACGTAGAAAATATATGAACAAAGATAAGTGAATAACAACAAACCTTTAATTACAATGTTTATCACATCTAAAACTTGGTTTGGCAGCAAAAGATTTCCAGCTTCAGAAAAAATATTATTTACAGTTGATATGTACCAGTTATGGCGCTCTGTATACTTAAACATGTTAAGAAATGTATGTTTTCAACAAATATGCTATGTTTAAAGTTACTAAGTGAATTTTAAAATACCTTCTTTTTTAAAAAGCTGTGACTGCTTTTAAATCAGATTTACGTAAGTAAAAGATTTATACTTTGTGTAGGCATAACAGTTAATTTGAAAATAGAAGCTCATATTTCTTATACCCCAAAGCTCATAAGTTTTCATATTGATGATGAGTTTCTTGTTACCTCCCAAAAGATTTTTCAGAAACACTGCATCACTGCCAAGATAAAAAACTGATCAGCTCAACCATAGTACTGCTGTGGGCAGGTAAAGGGCAGTAACTGCAAATTTTTCGATTTTCATTTTTTTGCATTTTTGAAATCTATGTTACATTAGTTTTATGGTACAAGCCTCTTTTTTTGGTTTCCGATGAAAAAAAACTTTTTTAACCAATGGTAATTAGCAGTAACTGCATTTTTCATTACGATGGGCAGTAAACGGCAGTATCTGCATGTCTGCAGGATGAACATAATATGAATCGCTGTGCAAAACTTGCATCAAGCCGCAAAAACCGTTTTTCTTGTACCTAAACTGAGCGAAAGTATGGGTGCCCTAATGGGAGGTCACGGGAGGTCATTGGTTGCACTTGAATGTTCCCAAGGGGGTGTTTTATTAATTTTTGGGGTGAATCAGTGTTAATATCAATACAGACTAGAGTGATATAAATTGGCATTACCACTTGGCGACCACTTGGTGACATATCGCCAAATTGGCGACAAATTTGGCGAAAAAAATATTTTATGAGTTTGGGTTTAATTTAGCACTATTGGCGGTATTTTGCGAAAAATCCACTGAATGGTGCTAAAATCGGCGATATTTAGAAAATGAATCGTTGTAAATCATTTTTTGCATTATTCGTGGTACATTAGGGGCGTAAATGTTTGAAGCACTATTTAAACACTTAAGGCATCTACTAAGAAATTTACAGGTAAAAGGAAGTAGTAAGGGGTCCATACCAGGTTTTTTTCTTTCAAATAAAGTTTCTCTCCACTAGCAGACAATATTTTTCACGATTTCAAAGATACACAAGCCAAACTTGGCAGACGACAAACAAAAATACAGCAATGAAATAATTTTATTTACATTATTTTGTTTTCTTTTAATTACAGCTGCTTTCATACTAACAGACGATAGTTTTTGCAGTTTAATCCCTAGCTGTTTTAATAGTGCTATAAAAAAAATCGTCAGCACAACAAGCATTTCAAGCGCTCTTTTTCTCAAAGGGATTTTTTTGTTTTGATGCAAAGTACAAAGCATTAACTGATGTGTAGTAATTTTAAAACATCGGATGTGAACGCCGCACTACTTCCTTTTACGTTTCCATTCCATAATAAATACCTCAAGTGTTAAAGTAGTACATTAGAGTGAGCAAGATAACAATTCAAACATGTACCCCCCCCCCCCCCCCACCCTAGTTTGTCACGAATCAATGCAAAATGTTTTACAATGATTTATTATCTAAATATCGCCAATTTTAACATGATTAAGTGATTTTTTCGCAAAATGTGCCCAATAGCGCCAAATTGAATCCAAATTTTTTTAAAGAAATCATTTTTTCACCAAATTTGTCGCCAACTTGGCGGCAAACACTTGGGGACCAAAAGTTTGGCGATAATCACGAAGTGGTTGTACCAAATCATATCACTCAATCTGCATTGAAATTAACATTGATCAACCCCACAAAGGGGTAAAAGACCCCCTTGGGAACATTCGAATGCAACCACAAGGGGAGGTGTACAACTAGACCACCCTCAGAGCCTACATACCAAACTAGAAGATTCTACGGCATATAGTTTTTGAGTTATGCGACAAACATACATACGCACATGCATAGAAACATACATACATACAGACGTTACGAGAAAACTCGTCGTAATTAACTGGGCCATGGTCGAAAAGGATATTTCGGCTGTTTATATGTTAGTAGGTACATATGCACGTGCTGATAGGTCGAAAAAAACATACTCAACATATCACTCTATTTC
>JAXGGA010025121.1:0-11019 GCA_038373865.1 Uloborus plumipes | reverse complement strand
TTGCAGGTGGGCTTGCGCCTGCCCTTGGGAGGAAAGCCCCCTTTTTCACTTCATTTCTTTTCAAATTCCTTCATTTCAAGAGAATAGTTGCCAAAAATATGTATTAAATAAAACAATTAAGGAATTGAGTTATAAAAATGATAGTTTTTAGTAATTTTCTTTTTTTTTTCTCATAATTTAGGATACTATCTGGAAAAACGTTTTTATTAGAGATAAATTGTTGCCAGACATATAATTCATTGAAAAATTCAGTATTTACATGTCAGTATTTTCTTCTAAAAATATTTTGTTCTGAAAGGACTAGTTGAAAAAGTTCTGTCAAACCTTTAAATGACTATACTTCTTTTGACTTAAGTATTCTGGTATACAACATTCATCTTAGTATGAAGTATGACCTTCGAGTCAAGGAAGATTGAGCACCAGTTTTAAAATAAACCATTGTGATATGGATAACAGACTGAAAAATACGAGAGGACAAAAAATATGTAGAGCTAAGTTTTTTTTTTTTCTTATTAAAGCATCTATTAGTTCATACATTTTTTCAATCACTACTTTTTTCAAACTCCAAATGGTGAGTGGATAATTTATAGACAACTACCCCTCCTCCCCCCCCCCCTTTAACTTACATACTTGTTTTCTTTGTTCTCACTGATAACGCTTAGATTTAGATTTCAACACAGGATCCCAATGCAGTAAAAAGAAAAAGTTGAAAGAATATTTTTTTTCATTCTTGCTAGCAATTTCAAATGATTAAATTACTTGCAGTAGTGAAAAATAAGGACTTAAAAATAATTTTAAGGACCTTGAATCAAAAATAAGTACTTTTAAGGGCCCTTATTTTTCAAAATGAAAAATAAGGAGTTTCTAAGGACTTTTAAGGACCGTGGGAACCCTGAAAAAGAGGAATGAAAATAAATTACATATTATTCACATAGTCACACAGTTCGGACAATATATGCACTCAAAAATTCAATTATTTTATACACAGTTCTGCAGGTTTAGAGTAAGATTAGAGAAAAAAAATTAAATTACCAACTGAACATTTGTCACAAATAACTATTTCATCGGGTGGAAGTGAAGAACCACTATCACAAACAGTGCACTGAATTTCACCATCTGGATGAGGACCTAAAAAAAAAAGAAACTTTTTAAAACTAAAGAATTACTAATAAAAGTTTCGAGAAGAGAAAACACAACAAATAGTAAACACTGATTGACAGAAGATGAACATCTTAACCTTTTGGATCCAGGCTTTTCATATAGAAATTTTTCTTTTGACCCAGGTACTACGACAGTTTAACCACAAATTTCTTTTCCATTGAAAAGAGAAGGTATAAAGCAGGGGTCTGGCCAGAGGAAATTCGGGTCCGTTAACGGACCCTTCACAAAAATACGATCAAGCAAAACGGATCCTCCACAAAATGATAATAAAACAAAACGAACATTTCACACATCATTAATTCAAAAAGCAAATCTGAAATCAAAATAACGAATAGCATATTTCTGTGTAAAAGCCCATAACTTTTGGGCCTTTTCTGAAGTGAAAGAAATGAATCGGTTATCCGCCAATTTTGCTGAAAAAAAAGAAAAGTGGGCATTTCCTGCCTGCGATACTTGGGCAAGCAATAAATCTTTTAATGTAAAATGTAGCACTTTTTTGTTTTCTTTTAAAGAAATTAACAACTCAAAAAGGGTACTTGTTTTCATTTAATAGTTCTGCTTGTTTGTTTTATCATATGCAAATCAAAATGGCTTGCTGCAATGTTGCTGCTATAGATTTCTCTGGAAATGCAGAGTAAGGATTTTTCTCCCAGCTCTGGTCTTAAACAAAAAGGAAATAATAATAATAATAACAATTATCTGCGAAATGAACTTAGAACTGCAAACAGATTGCTAAGGTTGGAGACAAAATGGGATTGCTTCTGGTAGTGATCAGCTCTTTTTCAATTATAGCTGACGTTTTTGGTGCGATGTTTTGACCTTATTTTGGCAGAAAATTATCTGGATTTTTTAAAAAAGGGTATGCATCAAAAAAAAAAAAAAAAAAAAAAAATGGTGGTGTTTTGGTTATATTCAGGAATTAATGCATTTTTTAGTCTGTTGATGTTGGAGGTGCGGTATTGTGTTTTGCTATGTCTCCCTACCGTATTTTTCCCCCGAATTTTTGGCAAATATGTCGGTGATTATTAATGACATTCATCATGTAAACCCGATGAAATGTAATTCTAAAATTATTTGACTTTGATAAATTATTTATTTAGTTTTTTTCATTTTGAAAAAATGTGATCTCTTCATCCGATATGAAAATCGAATTTTACTTATTTTTCAAGCTAATTACTCTTTACTAGGAGGCAAATAAATGAAAATTCGCTTTATTTTTTGTTCAGATCATTATTTTAATTTTTTTAAAGCAAAATTAACTATTCTTTTATGAGTCTAAATGCTAAATGGATCGTTTCATTTTATTATGCATTAGTTGTGTTAACAGACATTAATAATATGTTTGTCATAGACTTTTAAAATGCAGTTGTACAAAACTTTTGTCGAAATAAATTCGTTTATATTCCGTTTTCATGCTTTCACTTTGAAAACTGCAATCTCTTTGCATCCGCTACAGGAATCAAGATTTTTCACATTTTTGAAGTTTAATACGCTTTTTTACGAGGAAAATAAATGAAATTTTTTTTAATTTTTTGTTTCTTTAAAAAAAAAAAATTTCTTTGCATTTTTTTTTTTTTTCAAAATTGTTTGATTTTCACAAACTTATTCAGGGTTGCCACTCAATTCCGGGGGAAAAATTCCCTGTGTTTTCCCTGCATGAACATGCAAACACTGATATTCTATATGAATATTAATATTCTGGCACAGAAAAAAAAAACTAACTAAATAAAAACATAGGGAGGCAAAGCAGAATTCATTAAAACTGAAATCATAAAACGGATTGATGACTAATCTCATACACTCTAATTAAATTAGCATAAGCTTTAAAATGCATTTCAAACTAAGTAATAAATATTTTTTGCTTCTATAATACACAATTAAATATTTACTTATTAATAAATAAACTTAGAAAAAAAAAACTGTGAAGTAAAATTACTATTTATTTTATTTTATTTATTACTAGCTTAATACCCGGCGTTGCCCGGGTGCTTATTAATACAACATAGCATTCAGGGGGGGGGAAAAGTTTGAAAGAGTTCTATTCATATGGGTATAAAATAATTTGCATCAATCTGTCTCTTAGTTACAAACTTTGAAAAAAACTAAAATATTACAGAAAGTTAAACGTTTACAGAAAAATAGTCTTAACAAAAGGTGAAAATTAAAGATAAATGTTGTCTGTGCTTTGCCGCGTCCACTGGCATGAAATATATGCACATGGAAGGGAAAAAATTGCATCAATTTCACCCGCCAAATTTAAAGTATTAACTTTTCTCTATTAATTGTTCCCACCTACAAAGTAAAAATTATTATAACACAGAAATAAATCTATTTCTCATTCTGAAGGCTTATCTCCATTACAGACGCAACTGTCGTCGCATTGCAAAATTTGAAATTCAAATCCGTGGTTCTTTTTATAAAGTCCACATGAATTATGATTGTTTTTTACTTATTTCAAATTATTATTATTTTATTCATTTGCGCATAAATTTATTCATTGGTAGTTTATATATTTTAGAATTCATTTTGGCAACTTGAACTTTTGAAAACAAGTAAAATTCCCTGCACTTTCCAGATTTTTGAAGAAATTTTCAAAATTCCCTGGATTTTCCCTGTTTTTCTGTTGATTTTTCAATTCCCTGTATTTTCCCTGTTTTTTCAGGTTTCCCTGTGGCGTGGCAACCCTGTTATTTGATTTTTCGCAAAATTATTTAGTTTTTTCACAAAAAACGGACCCTGTGAAAAATCCTGGACAGATCCCTGTATAAAGTGTCGTACCAGACGTATGAAACTTTGAAAAAGTCAGCGGCTCCAAAGGGTTCGAGTGAAAATTTCAACCCTGTCCTCTAAACTAGACGAGACTTATGGTACTACATGTGTACCGCCCGGTTCCTAAAGATTAACTTATTTAACAAGTTCAACAGAAATACTCCCGTTGAATATACAGAACATTCTTGTCTGAAACAAATTATGCAGCTAAATTAATTGCAATCAAAAATAAATTTATGTAAAACATACAACTATAATTGAAATTATTGATATTGACATTAATCACCTGATTTAATCCATACACATCCTATCTTAGTTAAAATAAACAAAACTTTTAATGATGGTTACCTTTATATATATCTTTATATAAAGCCCAGAACTGAGAACCATCTTCGAATTTCACAGCACAGCGGCTGTACTCGTCTTCAACCTAGATTAACACAAGAGTGAAATATAACAAAAGGAAATATGTGCAAAAATTATAATAAATTAGTGAAACTTCAGTGACTGGACTACCCCGGTAAGTTGACATTTATTTTTCCGTTGATTGGCCCAATGCTAATTTCAATGACTAACCTGCATGGTTCGGGCCCTGTGGCAGAATTTTTTTTCAGCTTTTTGAGACAAATTTTCTAGAACCAATTTCTTTCTGCAACGCTAAAATTTTCTGCAACCCTCTTGCAGTAACACAAAGTGTTTATATTTATAAAAATTTTAACATTAATACTACAGATTCATAGGTTTTTTTTTCTGGTGGCTGTTTCATATTATTTTTTTACTTCCTTTTACGTAGTAAAGGAAGTATTGTAATCGCGAAAAAAAAATCACTCAAATTTGAGTCTAAATTTTGATTTTGCTCACCCCCGAATGAATGTTCCGTAGTTTTTTCGACGTGTCAGCACGTGCATATGTTACCTACCAACATATAAGCAGCCAAAAAATTCTTTTCAACCACCCCCCGAGTTAATTACGACGAGTTTTCTCGTGACGTCTGTATGTACGTATGTATGTGCGTATGTGGCTCGCATAACTCAAAAACTATATGCTGTAGAAGCTTCTAGCTTGGTATGTAGGCTCTGAGGATGGTCTAGTTGTGCACTAGGGTGGGGCGAAAAATAAAAAGTTTTTCAGATCAACTTCTGATAGTTGCCAAAAGTTGTCTTTGGTGATAGTTAGCTTTTGTGCAAATTTTGAGAAAAATCGGCTAATATCTTCAGGGGGCGCTGCGCTTGCAAAGTTTTACCATAGCTTTGTTATGGATTTTATGGTTAAAATATCAAAAAGAATGCCTTTAGCTAGTCTCTTTGTGTTTTTTTTGCTGAAACAATGTTTTCGTGCATTAAAAGCATATGAAATGACTCACAAACATTATTTTATATGATATATTTATATTAAAAAAAAATCACTTTTTTTCACGATTTTGTTTCTTTTTAAATGCTTGAAATATAAATATATCATATAAAATATTTTTTGTGAGTTATTTCATATGCTTTGAATGCATGATATATCTTGTGAGTAAAAAAATGCAATGAGATTAGCTAACGGCATTTTTTTTTCATATTTTAACCATAAAATCTCGATAAAAGCTATGATAAAACTTTGCGATCGCAGCGCCCCCTGAAGATATTAATCGATTTTTCTCAAATTTTGCACAAAAGCTAACTATCACCAAAGACAACTTTTGGTAACTATTAGAAGTTGATCTGAAAACCTTTTTATTTTTCGCCACACCCTATTGTGCACCTCCCCTTGTGGTTGCATTTGAATGTTCCCAAGGGGGTGTTTTACCCCTTTTTTGGGGTAAATCAGTGTTAATTTCAATGCAGACTCAAGTGATATTAATTGACGCGACCACTTGGCGATATGTCGCCAAGCTTTTGGTCGCCAAGTGTTTGACGCAGGGTTGCAAAAAACCCGGGTTTTTTTTCAAAAAACCCAACCCGGGCGGGTTTTATTGGGTTTTTTAGATTTATTGTTTCTTTTGCTTGTTGAAAAAGGAAAAGGTGGGGGTGCGGGGGGGGGGGGGGGATTTCTATGTTTAAAAAAAAATTAATTGAGAATGCTGATCTTTATTTTTGTCTTAATTAATTTAACATGCAATTAATTTGCATTTAAATAATGTAAATAAATCATCATAAAAGACAAAGTAACAAATAACATTTGAAAATTATTTTAAAGGATTAGTTTACACTTTTTTATTATGCCACCACCACCCAAGTTACATCATAGATAAATGTAAAAAAAAATAATGAAATGTAACGATATTTAGTAATAATTTGTGCTAAATTTTCGTAGTTATTAGGATGAAGATGTAACATTTTAAAATGCATTTTGTAACATTATCTTCTTTTCCCGTAATACTACTCGAGGCCATTGCCAACTGTAAACAAAACAATTGTTGGCATCAGCAGAAAAGAAATTGCCTTAGTGTTTTATATATACATTTCATGGGTAGACGTATAAGTTTCAATAGGTAGGATAACTTTTTTAAATACAATGGATAAACTCTAATATAAAAAATGCTGAATATGAAATAAACCTCACTAATTTTTAAAAACCCAATAAAACCCGCTTTTGTGCGGGTTTGATTGGGTTTTTTAGAGTGGGTTTTACCCAAAAAAACCAGGGTGGGTTTTTTTGGGCACGTGGGTTTTTTGCAACCACCCTGGTTTGACGCCAACTTGGCGACATATCGCCAAATTGGCGACAAATTTGGCGAAAAAATTATTTTTTGAATTTGGGTTCAACTTGGCGCTATTGGCGATATTTTGCGAAAAATTCACTGAATGATATTAAAATCAGCAATATTTAGAAAATTAGCCATTGTAAAACATTTTTTGCATTGTTTCGTGGCAGATAAGGGGAGTAAATATTTGAATTGTTACCTTGCTCACTCCAAGCACTTTTTTTAACACTTAAGGCAACTACTAAGAAAGTTACACGTAAAAGGAAGTAGTGTGGGGTCCATACCAGATTTTTCTTAAGCCTTTTGTTTCCTCCCAATCACAAAAATATTTCTGCACAATGTCCCCCTGATTCTGCAACAATGTTGCCGTGTCGGCAGCTTTCTGCCACCAGGGGGGGGGGGGTAATCGTGGACTGTTGATCAATTTCAGTAGACTGGAGGAGACAGCTACGAACCATACTTTGTGCTGCTGGTGCAGTCATAGGGCTAGGAAACAATTAGAGAAATGTCCCTGACACAGGTCCAGAAGAGAAACAAGACAGCACCAGCTGACCAGCACAACACATATTTTTCAAACAAGGGTGAACAGGTCTTTTCTCTTACACAAGGAGCTTTCATCTGTTTTCAGAAATTACGGATGTATTCCTAAAAAGGTATTTAAAATTATCCTTTTTATTTCGTTATGTTCTTTTTACACAAAAGAAGAAAAAGAAAGAAAGGAAGAACCATGCGCTGAAATTAATTTTCATACTGTGGATGGCAAGCATACTAAATAAGCAACACAGAAAAAAACTACAACAGTTGAAATTATGAAATCTCAGTAAGTTGACACCCGCTAGACTCGACATATCTGTACCTCAGGGCCAGAACGGCGTAAGTCCAAAAATGGTGATTTCCACTTTATTGCCGATTTGTATGTAGAATCTTATTCTGCATCGACCCGTGAGAACGTTATTCCATAAAAAAAAATTCCTTCACAGTTATCTAACAGCATTAAAAGAGTGTGAGTCCTATCTTTTGCATGCACTCGGCAATCATTTTTGTCCTCTACCGAAAAGTTACGAAAATGGACTTAGGTTAGTCTGGTTCTGAGGTACAGATATTTCCTTGGTCTTTTGAGCAGTCGAGTACAGAGGTTCTATAGGGTTACCACTCAATTCCGGGGGGAAAATTCCCTGTGTTTTCCCTGCATGAATATGCAGTACTAGGTGACCCGTGCAGAATTCCGCAAAAAAAAAAAAAAAAAAAAAAAAAAAAACCTCTAAACTTAAAATTTAATACGACAATTTTTATTGGCTTCATTTGCACAACATCGCCATCTACTGCCGTCGTTCTGACAACTTTTCAAAGAGATCAAAGACACGTTCACTTTTACAACTACTATAAAAGTGATACCCTATATTAAAATCAAATACCCAAGGCTACTACCAAACTAAATACTAACGTTATCGCAAAACTACCATAGTATTTTGAAACAATAAAAGTTACAATTAAGGTTTACCGAGCTAAGCCTTGGCTTGAAATGTCGCATTTAAAATTGATTTGAGCAACAATGTAACGATTTTGACAGTTGAGCAAAAAATTTGAACTTTTTCAAACTTCAATCGCTTATAAGTCGCTTAAACGTGGATTTTAGAGATTCTCGTTACGCGGCGCTAGCGGAGAAACGTTCTAAAGAACGCATTTTTTTTAATCTTTCGAATGAAATCAAAATGGAGACGATACGACAATTATTTCGCTAGATAGAGTCAATTTTGTGCCCAAAAATTGAAGTTCGAATAAAAAACGAACCGACACTTTTTAGAGGGTGGGTCTAATTTTCGTCAATAGCCCGCGGGATAAGCTTCAAAATCATAAATTTTCATGCAATTCGATAAAGAAATGAGCGAGTTTCGACCGGGTATAGGATTCGGCTTAGAGAAATAATATATGGAGATTACGAACGAGCAAACACTGATATTCTAGATGAACATTAATATCCTGGTACAGAAAAAAAACTAAATAAAAACATAGGGAGGCAAAGCTGAATTCATTAAAACTGAAATCATAGAACGGATTGATGACTAATCTCATACTCTCTAATTAAATTAGCATAAGCTTTAAATTGCATTTCAAACTATAATAAATATTTTTTGCTTCTATAATACACAATTAAATATTTACTCATAAATAAATAAACTTAGCAAAAAAAAACTGTGAAGTAAAATTACTATTTATTCTATTTTATTTATTTTTATTGTTTTATTCATTTGCGCATAAATTTATTCATTGGTAGTTTACATATTTTAGAATTCATTTTGGCAACTTGAACTTTTGAAAAAAAGTAAAATTCCATGCACTTTCCAGATTTTTGAAAAAATTTTCAGAATTCCCTGTATTTTCCCCCTTTTTTTTTTTTTTTTTGTTGATTTTTTAATTCCCTGTAATTTCAGGTTTCCCTGTGGCATAGCAACCCTGTTCTATTTTATATAAAAAATTTATTACCTTAATGATATTTGCTAAGTAAAGTAAACCATCTGTCCACCTCACTAAAACATCTGATGATTCTCTAAATTTTTCTTTGGTTGGAGGTTCATAAATAGAGGATTTTTCCGTGTAAACAGAAAAATCATGAGGACCTTTCCTAGCATAGCGCCAGTAATCCTCCTGGCTTTCTTTCAGAAGGCACAAACTTTCTGGCCTAAAGTCTTTCAGAGGGTTATTCATCTCGGGTTTAAGATAAACAAAGACCAAGGCATTGCATTCTGAAAAGAATGGAATATAGATACATGTAACATCGAATTATAAATAACTAATAAGATAAAAACATAATAATCATGCCAATTGCACAAGTAATGAAAAAAGAATTGCAAACATATTTCAGGATAACAAGCAATCTTTTTTTTTCTGCAAAAAAAAAAGAAAGAAAAAGAAAAGTTTTTAGGCAGAAAATACAAATGACAAAAGGGACAAACAATGAAAAATTCTGAGTTCGGCAAATGTGGAACTTTATCACTTATCTGTCTTTCATCAGCTGAAAACTGGATTTTAAACAAAAATTAGTCTCAGTAGACTTGCCAGTTTGAATTTCAAGAACAAGATCTTTTTTTGAACCTAGATCTTAAATTCAGCAAGAATTAACAATGCTCTTTCTGGGGTTGATCCAGGGTTTTATTTATAGACCCATATTTTATTGAAGAAAAAGAATTATGATTTTTTCTTTTAGTGGGAAAAAAAATTCCTTTCAGATGAATTAATTGTGCATAAAAGTGACGAAAGAATTGTTTTTGCAAAAATTCTGTGGAAGATCTTTTTAAGATACAAAATTTTATGTAGAAACCGCTTTCATAACAGAATTTGATGAAGGGAAAGATGCAAAGTGGATATAATTTGAGTCTAAATCAACCCTTGATGGATTTGATTTTTTTTTTTTTTTACTAAAATGTGTTTTTAGACTGACAACAGCCAGACTTGTAAAGCATCAACAGTTGATTATTAAATAATAATCAATTGTTGTGGTATAAACATTAAAAAAAAGTTCATTAGATCTTAACAATACATGAAATGCATGCTTTCTCTTACCTTACAAATGTAAACAAAGATGTTCGTTTTTTAGTTTAAAACGTTTTTTACAGTCACTGCTACTTTCAATTTCCCAAAAACCAAATTTAAATGATTGCAGTGTTCTGTAAAATTTGTTTGACTATATTTATGAGACATTTAAAAATACTCTTCATTTCCAAAGCATTATTTCTTGCAGATTTGGAGCTTTTATTGACCACGAACAATAAAGACTATTCTTGAGTTTTCTTTTGGTTTCCGCCCCTGTAAGAAGTATGATTGATGTGTACGATACTCATCGAAACAATGTAAATGCGATTAAATCTACGGAAAATCTCACCAAGAGGAAAATATTTTAAATATAAAGAGAAAATTAAGAATGGAAAAAAATCGGAAATGAGAGAATTGTAAAATTACAGATTTTAAAAAATATTTTAAGAAATATTCAATGTCTTACCGCAAAAGCGAAGCAAAATTCAGTGCAGTATATGTATTATAAAACCACAATCATAAAAGAAAAAATTGCTTTCTCTGTCCCGCCAAAATACTGTCCAGAATTTGAATGGCAATTTTTTCGTTAGTAAACAGGTTGGCTTTTGGCGGCGAGGTCTCAGATTTTGACACTAAAATTTTGCTCGAACCTGAACGAAAAGCATAAAAATTCACTTGAAACAGAAGGCTCCTTGTAAAACTTGAGAAACATCTTGAACACACATCAATATTATATAGTTTAATAATACATTAAATTATGATAAAATACGCTTTCGCTACCAACCGATTACTCAATTTCTCACTAATGGGTTTTTTAGCGCCATCTATTAAGCAAAAATGAAAAAACAAAAACAAAAACAAAAATCGGTTAC
>JAXGGA010025120.1:0-11022 GCA_038373865.1 Uloborus plumipes | reverse complement strand
TGTCAAGAGTGTGCCGAGAGTATGGAAAATTTCAGGCATAACATCCCCCCATCCATGGAGCAGCGCAGTGGTCGACCGTCCTGGCAACTTAAGAGATCGAGACCGGTCGAGCGTCTGCAAAGAGTCGTAAATTCTAACAGTACAAGCAACAGACTGCGGTCAAATCACCGTAAGAAATCTATGTGGGACGTACAAATGGGACGTGTCTTGCTAGAACTGGGGGGAGAAATCTGGATTTTCTTAGGGCTATTCCAGCAGAAGACCGACTCGAGTGCCTTTACATGACAGAACGACCGTCGCTTGTGCAGCCGACCTCTCGTGGGCACGTGAGCATTTGGTTGGTCCCTAGATATGAAATGGAAAACCGTGGCCTGGTCCCGATGAGTCACGATTTCAGACTGGTAAAGAGCCGATGGTATGGGTTCTGAGTGGGTGGCGCAGACCCCACGAAGCCATGGACCCCAAACTGTTCCAGCAAAGCACTGTTTCAAGCTGGTGGTGGCTCCGTAATAGGTGTGGGCTGTTATTTTTCAAGGCATAGGGACTTGGTCCTCTGAATGCAGACGGACCGAACATTTGACTGGAAATGCTTATGTGGCAGCTACTTTGAGATCACTTGCAGAGCCATTCATGGACTTCATGTTCCCAAACAACAATGGATTTTTTATGGATGACAATGCGAGCCATGTCCACGCGGGGCCACAACTGTTTCGCAATTGGGTTTGAAAGAAAATTCTGGACATTTCCAAACGAATGATTTAGGCCGACCTAGATCGCCCGACATGAATCCTAATACCCATTGTAACATTTTATTTGGACACCATCGAGAGGTCTGTTCGTGCCCAAAATCCTGCCCCTTCAACGCTTTCCACATTATATGGACGAGTCTGATCTCGACGACAACGCATGGCTCAATATACCTGCAGAAGACTTCCCAATCGACTTGGTTGAGTCCATTGCCACGTCGAGTTGTTGCAACTTACGCGGGCAAAAGGAGGAGCTCGACACGATTATTAAGAGGATATCCCATGTACTTGTTGTCACTTCAGTGTATATGCTGACCATAATTGAATCATTAAATTTTTCAAACGCATCTAAAGATTTTATTTTATTTTTCAATTATTTTTAATTATTAACCTTTTTACAGTATAATACTGGCAACAGAGGTTCCAATTTAAAACTGTAAAATGCACAGTCATAAACTGTAAAACTAGCAATTTAACTTAAATTTTTTTAGTTTATTGCCGTAAAATTTAGCCGTGTTATTCTGTAAAAACAACAGTATAAAACTGGCAGCAGAGGTTCCAGTTTAAAACTGTAAAATGCACGGTAATAAACTAAAATTAGCAATTCAGCAGTTTATTACTATACAATTAGCAATTTTATAGTTTCATACTGTAAAAGTAGACATTTTACAGTTTATTACGGTAAAATTAGCTGTATTATACTGTAAAAACAACATTCATTTTTTACAGTGCAGGTCAAGACCAGTGTTTCTTTCAGACATTTTGCTCTGGGGGGGGGGGGGGGGGCACTTTGAGAATCCGGAGGGGCAAAAAGATAGGCGCGAATCCAGCTGGTCACGGTGTGTGTGTGGGGGGGGGGGGGGGCAAAAATAGCCTAAAACTGCATTTCGGGAACTTTTTTCGATAAATTTGCCCCCTACCACTAAATTTGAGATCTAAAATTGTAGTTTTACCCCTCCTCCCCTTTTTCTTATAATGACCTCCACCAGAAACAAAAGCTAGCTGGATTTCGATAAATTTGGCCAACCCTCCCCCATTTGACCCCTAAAATTTCACTTTGACCCCCCTCCTTCTTTTCCGAGAGTGACCTCCCCCAAAGCTGGGTCCGCAGTTGCCAATGGCGTATTAAAGGGAGTGGATGTTGACAACCTATCTCCCCTCCCGAAATAACTTAAAAATTTCTTACTCGCAATAAAAACTTTAATATTTTGAAACATCAATTCGTAAATTTATCTTAATGATTGGCTTACTCCTGCCTAAATAAATTCCCATGGGAGAGGCGATAAGTCTTTAAAAAACATAGTTTTTCGCCCAGTAATGTTTTGAATCTGAAACTCCAAAAACTTTTTTGTTCCAAAAACAAAATTTTGTTACATATTTAAAAACATTAAGGGGAATTCGGAGTCACTCCCCGGAAAAATTCCCAACTTGAAACCCTAAATGCACAAATGTATAGGATCGCTGATGACGTTCGGTAAGGGATGAAGCTCATGATACCACCCTCAAAATATTTCGATATTGGAGCTCTAAATACGCAATTTTAGGTCATCTGCGGGATATTTAAGGTAAGGTCCCTATAACTAGGAAGAGGGGGTCAGGTACTCTCCCCCAGATTTTTTTTTTTTTTTTGAAAACTGAAGGCCTGAAAACGCAATTGTTGGTGCTGAAGTTAGAGAAAGGGACAGGTTTTGAAATATAAATCGAAATTTAAGTCTTAAACGTGAAATTGTAAGCTATGTTTGATGAGATAGGGGAGTAAATGTGGTTTGTGAAACTCTTTTGGAACTTTTCCGAAATTGAATTCCTGAAGAGGAAAATGTAAGCCGTATCTGATGACGTTAGGGTTCAAGTTCGGAACTCTACCCAGGAAAAGTTTTTGAAATTGAAACATTAAAACTTTAAAACACAATTTTAGGACATTTTGATGGCATCAGAGAAAGGAATAGGTTTAGGACTTTACCTTTTAAAATTTTTGAGATTGAAACCTTGGAATCGCAATAGTAAGTCATTTTTGGTCTACAAGAGAAAAGATAGGGTCCACTGACTCCCTTTCCCATAATTTTCCGAAATTGCATTACAAACCATCCTGAAGAAAAATTATAATTTTTAAATTTTTAAAAGTTGAAATCCTAAAAACGCATTTCTAGACTCTCTTTTATGACATTATGAATATTAATGTAATTCAGAAATGTCCCTAGAAGTATTCTGAAATTGAAATCCCCCCCCCCCCCCCCCACTTTCATAACAAAAACCGCAACTGTAGGCGATTTTTGATGTCAATGGAGAAAGGATAAAGTTCGCAAATTCTTTCCCGGAAGTTTACAAACTGATGTCCTAAGATACAATTGCAGGCCATCTTTGATTACCCCCAACCCCCACTTTCATAACAAAAAGCGCAACTGTTGGCGATTTTTGATGTCAATGGAGAAAGGATAAAGTTCGCAAATTCTTTCCCGGAAGTTTACAAACTGATGTCCTAAGATACAATTGCAGGCCATCTTTGAATACCCCCCCCCCCCACACACACACAAATACAATATTGTTTTAAAGCTCTCATTTATTTTTATACTTATTTCATATTTACTTGTTTGTTTATTGATTATTTTCACTTTATTGATTTATTTCTTTTGTGTGTGTGTGTGTGTCTGTTAGTGCAAACTGGGATTTCCCAGGGGTGGGGGCAGTTGACTTTTTCCGGGAGGGCAGTGCCCCCCCCCCCCCGGGGGGATGCCTGAAAGAAACACGGGGCAAGACCGAAGCAAAATATTAAGAAAGGAATCAAATATTTAATATTATTAAAATCCTTTTCACCACAGAGCACTTTCAAATGCATTTCGGGTTTCGTGAAGCGCCTGAGCCCTCTTAAATCAAACTCTGATCGACCCTGTTAAAAATCTTCAGATCTCTCATCAAAACGGTCACTTTCTTTTCTAACTACATCCTTGTCAAAACACTTGTCCATAGGAGGCGAAAAAAACACGAGAGCCGGTCTCCTTTGTCAGTACAGGTAAAAGTGTGCCTGCGCATGAAAACTCCCCCAGGGCATCCTCCTCATCATCACGGCCGGGATGACGCCCACCTGACCTTGTCTCCCTGACCTTGCTTTCTCACGCTCTTCCAGGTTAGACCCATCGAGCCCCCCGTTACGCTGCTCATTCATCCCCTTCTGCTGGCTGGTGAATGGAGCTCTACAAATCCGAAGGAATGTCGTTGCGTAAAGACGCGATGCGTTCATAATATAAATTCGGAGGGATTTCTTTCGCAATTGCCCGGAGCCTTTTTTTTTTTTACCCTCAAAAACGCTTTCTTTTCGAGTGAATTTGATGTTTATGGATTGTTGAATCTGTTAATTGCGTTTGAAAGTGTTTTTAAAGGCTAAATAGCAGTTTGGTCACTGCTTATAAATCTCGGCAGGTTGCCGATTTAAATGACAAGGGTACTTTCATGTTAATACAATATTGACTCTAGTAGGGTAAGCAACAATTCAATATTAATTTGTAGTTACAACGAAGCATCCCTTAGTTGTGACTGATCCATTGAGGATTAGAGGCTTTTCTTGCAGAAATAATAGATCCAATCTTCTGCCTTGTCATTCAAAAAGGGTATGTGTCATTGTCTAAGCAGTTTCATGAATGAAAAATAACTTATTTAATTAAGTAGTAAGTTATGCCAGGCCGAAATCAGAACTGCATGAAATATACCGATAGCCCAGTTATGCCATCCAGGGACGGTAGTTTCGTCCTTATTATGGACACTTCTGTCTAGAATAGACAGTAATCGAGCTAGAGGTGTATCTCATCTCATTGAAGCCGAGAGTGTCAACACTTTACATTGTTAAAACTACAGGTTTCACGAGGCGCCTTTAAGGGTCAAACGTTGTAGCACCCCGTGAGGGGTGCCACTTGACTCCCTGTGGCACTCTTGAAAGTGCCATTTGGCTCCATGTGGTACCCTATGGGTGTCTTATGGCTTCCCATGGGTGACCTATATTACCCTGAGGAGCCGAATGGCACCTCCAAGGATGCCATATAGAGTCAAGTGATACAACTCAGAAGTGGCAGCAGGTGCAACCTGTAGTTTTAACAGAGTAGCTAAATTTTACTTTAGCTGCCAGTTTGCTAGCCTTCTCAGCTTTAATGAGATGATACTGGAATCGGTTATTGGCTATTCCAGAAGAGTGACGAGCCCATAATTAGAACAAAACTACAGTCTCTAGATGGCATGACTGGGCCGCCAGCTGTCGGTATATTGTACAAACTTATATAACGCTTTATGACCCTCTAAAGCAGTGGTTTTCAACGGGGGCGGTACCGCCCCCTGTGGGCGGTGGGAAGATGCTGAGGGGCGGTGAACATGTTTTGGGCAGTAGGGGGGCGGTGGGTAAATTTTGGGCGCTAGGGGGGCGGTGGGAAAATTTGGAGGTGAGAGGACAATAAATGTTTTCGAATTTATTTTAATTTTAAAAGTCAAAATTAAATTTTGCATTAAATCAAGAATCGAACTTGAATTATTTGTGCCCACGATAAAATTTACTTCTGCACTCTGGAATCTTTAAACTTGTTTCCTTTCGTTTTTCGAAGGTGACTGCTTTTCTATTAAAATAATTTAGCTTTTTTGCTTTTCTTTTTTCCTTTGCTCTCACTCTCTTGTCGTGATTTGGCTTTTTAGTGATCTCTTGCATGCGACAGTTTTGAGAGATAATATTATAGCATGACCACGGAGTGATAGCTGATGACATTGAAGCGAAAACGGGCCTCTTTCATTTTGAAATAGGAAGAATCAGCGTCAAAAGTTATTTTTTAGTTTCTCGTGCGTTAAAATGTTTACATCCTGCGTGATCTCTCTGATGCTACCTATTACAAAATAAAGCGGTCCGTTTCCACTTCAAAGTCATCCGCCATCTCTCCGCGGTCCAAATTTACCTAATGAAGAACCGTTACAATAAATGCCAGCTGCAATCAGGGTTGCATGGTTTTATCAAAAAGAGCCAATTTGGCTCATCTTGATCACACGGAGGTAGAAAAAGTTCAAAAGCATTAGCCACACCATCGTTTGGTTATTTTTTAGCCCCGAACTGTTGATTGATTCTTTTTACCATAGCAATGTAATTTCTAATAGCTGTAAAAATGTTTTAATAACGCATATTTTTTTAGTAATTATCATTCATTTAAAAATACCGTCCTGCCTGTATCTACAGGTGAAAATGGTCAAATTAAGTTCTCAAGTTTCAGTAGCCTATTTTGAGTGTTGCTAAACGAAACTGGTTTTCAGACTGAACAATTTCCCGTTTAGGATACCAGATTTCAGTGTCTATTGCCGAAATTTAATGGGGGATTCAAAATACTGCGTAAAAGATTCACAATTGCATTCGAGTGTGTCCCACAAATAGCATTTTCTGCAAAACATTAAGTGCCCTCGATTTTGTTTTTTTTTTTTACTTTTTCAATTTTTTTTTCGCCATGTTCTCATAAGTTAGCTCAGTACCTATGAGAAAGTAAGTTTACCCTAAAGATATCCAAATTGTCTTCAAGTACCGAGGCATTCGTGCAATTTGGCTATTTTCCTCGTTTTGGTTATGCTCCTAAATTTTTACCTGTCAATCGTATTTGCAATGCTTAGAGTGCCGGCTCAGTTTGACTGTTTTGTTTCTCTTTTAGCATTGGCTTTTGCTCCCTTCATTAGTTTATTTTCATGGTTTATTTTTAGTGAAATCTCCTTCGATGATGCTCACGTTTTTGCCAACATCTTCAGTCTTTGCAAAGACTTCTCTGAGCGTTTTGAGGATATTTTTGTCTCTGAACATTCCTCAATTGGTGATGAACCCTTTTGAAAATATTGAGACAGCAGATGTTTAGTATCAGTAAGAATTGGTGGAACTTTCAATAACTGAAACTTGAAAAGCTGGTATCCAGAATGTTAACAGTCTTACAGGATTTTGGCTGCAAGGAGACATTAGTAGCCTTTATCCTGGACTGTGAGCTATCGCCAAAAATTTTTTAATCATCTTCCTCTTTTCCTGCTTCGTCGAATGAGGATTCAGTATTGTCAACGACCTAGTTATAAAACAAAGAAATCGACTCAAAATCGTCCCAAGATGAGACTTGCGCCTTCACCTTACAAAAAATATTAAACCGGCCGTAACGAAACTTTCTTTAAACCACCAAGAACAACTATCTCGCTAACATATATTTCTGAATGTTCCTTTCATATTTTGAATGAGAAAAAAAATGCTTAGCTTGTACATTTTCATTACATCTGATTGTTTCCTTCATTTTTTGAGTAAAAATTTTGTTTTGCTTGTTTATTCCTATTTTATTTCAGTTAATTTTGTTATTATTCTTTTTAAAATAAAATATTTTTAACCCTAGATTTGTTTTTTATTTCTACATTCGTCATTTTAATTCTAATAATGACTAACGCAGAAAATATATCTTGTTTAACCGTCTTGTAAAATTCTGGAATTAAATTATTTTAATTTTTAAACCTCTTTTCGCACCCCCCTCACCTTTAATATAAAGGGGGGCGTTGGAAAAAATTTCACTTGTAAAGGGGGGTTAGCCGTGAAAAGGTTGAGAACCACTGCTCTAGAGTCTCACTGTTGGACACTGAATCAGACGGACATGAATCTTCTTTCCAGTAACCTTTTGGTTTTGGACTCTACGTCCGGATCCCGAAATGAATTGTGCAGAATATCTGGGGTTAAGGTTGAAGAAAGTTATCTTCCTGGAGAACCTTCAAAGTTTGCTACTCAGTCCCGTTTTTGCACATTGCATAGAAAAAAAAAGCTAAGAAAACTCTGTCAGGAAATTGGGTATATTTGTTAGATTACTTGACACAATAACCCTTCTCTTTCAAATTTCCATTCAGCGACATTACGGGAAAGCATCTACAGGCAGAGGGTCGTGGAGTTTCGTGCAAATTAGTGAATTTATTTAGTTATAGAACTACTTTGCATAAAACTTTCTCCTACAAACGTATATGTTTCAAATATCCTAATGGGTCTCTAAAACGAAATTCTTTTTCCCATTATTTTCACTAGTTCTTGTTCCCTGACACATTCTTGTCTTGGCACTACTTTAAAAAGAGAAAGGAGAAAGGAAAAGGTTGACTGCCTTTTTCTATATTTTTAGTCCCGTTTTCACCCACTAAAACTTCGAATAAGTTTACTTACATATATTCAAATATTATATTTATATGGATCCCCTAATTCTATTTATTATTTTCAATGGGAAGGAAAATTATAAAAGATAACACTTTAATTGGTAGTGCTTATTATGTTTAGATTCAAATGTTGAATTTTAGAAATTGCTTTTATGATAAATTAGCTTATAGGCATTAAGGCCTTCCCAAATTTAGATGGAATCAAAATAGTTTAAGGGTAATTATCCGAAATTACAGGAGACTAGTCTGAAAACAATACTTTATAAATCGTTGAAGACTGGCTTAGATGTTTAAAAATAAAATCTTTGTTGAAAAAAAAGGGGAGGGGAGAGGCAATTCTTTTATCTTTCCTACATTCAGTGAGGGGCTATAGCGTGAAGTCTCAGAAATTCTTCAAATATCAATTCTTTTCCACTTTTGTTTGAAAGATTAATAGCTTCGCTTTTGCTATTTTGACAAGTAAGGTAGAAGCTGCATTGAGTGAATTCAACAGAGCCGTATTTTCTGTAAATGTACTTTTTATACTTCACTGCTTGGAAATTTAGAGCAATGTTGAAGATGCTTTAAACTTTATGAATTTTAATGCTTATTGTCACATTCCTCAATCTAAATCCGATAATTCAATGAAAAGTACTGCTATGCATCATGTGTGTTAAAATATAGTACACAGCAAGTCAAAAAATCTAGTCTACCTTTTGAATCAGGAAGTAGAAAATAAGTATTTCGGAGGAATTAGTCTTTTATTGCCATTTTTAAAATGAAATCTGATCCGTACTACGAACATGTTCCACGTGTTATTAAAAATTTTTATGAATTATGATAATTAGCAGCCAAAGTACATTTTTAAAGTAAAGCATTCAGTAAAGTATTAGTATAACATAGTGTGTTTTTTAAGTGTTTATTACATGCAATAAACATTATTAAAAAATAAAACACGCTATTTACTAAACTACCTGGAGATGTCTTATTAACATACTGTTCAGTATAAGTTTAAAAAATTTTACTGAAAACAAAAATGGCATCACCTTCTTTTTCTTTTATAGCGATGCTAATTGAGTGCTATTTATTATTAAAAATAACTATTATTTAAAATCGTTTTTTAAAAGTTTGCATTAAAGTCTCGATTTTATTAACAGTTAGCTACATTATGTTCTAGTGCGGATACAAGAGAGGGGTGATGGGGCGATCGCCCCTCCCTTGAGGGACTCTTCTCCAGCAGTTTTTAGATTTTGAAGTTCAAAAAAGGCAGTTTTAGTTTATCTTTGATAATATTGAGGGAAAGGGTGCGGGAATTCGAGGCTCTGATCTGGAAATTTTTTGAAATGGAAGACCAAAACATTTGTAATCAATGTGTTAACAAGGATGCATGGCGAAAAAAGTGGGCCAGTAAGGAAAAAAAAATCAATCGCCCATCCCTTGGAACATTTCTGGATCCGCCCTTTATTATGTTACTATTTGTAACTTAATGAGTTTGATTTTGAACGACTTGTATTTACCACAATTTCATAGTTATTTAAAAAATCAATTATTGAGTAAAATAATTTCGCAAGTGTCAAAATTTTTGTTAAAAAGCTTTCTTTTTCTGATTTCTATAGTTATTGTGTTACTAACGTTACTACACTTAAAAAAACTCAATTAGCATTTAATTTATACGTAATTTTGTAATTATTGTACTTCTCGCATTATGGTTTGTATTAATTTTGACTTGTATTGCCTGAACTGAAGTAATTGTAAATAATTTTGACTACTACAATAGTTCGTGATGTTATTTCAAATAGGGCATTAAAACCGGATAGAGTGAGGTGAATTACCTGGCTGTCAAGAAAATATACCGCAAAGGTGCTTTTTTTTTGCAATAAAAAATTTGTTCGTATTTTTTCATCAAGATAGATTTTATACAATCTTAGAGCTACATTAAGAGAGGCATCTTATATTTTTCGATACCATCATTTTTAAAAAAGGTTCTACCTAGGTAGGGCGTGAACGTGGTACACAGTCTAACCTTATAATAGTGAAACATATCATTAATAAGATGGTTGCAGAGCCAAAAATCTAGAAACTTTGGCAGAAACAATCTTATTGGCGATAAATTTTATCGATATAGTAGTGCTTTTACAAACAACAGTTTGCAAAAACAACATTACATTTTAGTTAAACTTATCGTTAATAAGATGATTGCAGCTACAAATTTACTTGATCTAACCAATTGCTTAGTGAAATATTGAGCTTTGTTTTTAAACCTTCCAGTGTAGACAACACAAGTTCATATCCCTACGAAGAGCTTCTCTACTCAAGTGGTATTGAGATTCCTTTTTATTATAAATCTATTGGGAAGGAAAGATTTTTCAAGAAAGAGGGGATGTTGATGGAAAAGTAGGCTCTTGTAATTTTATCAAAAACTCTTTAAAGTAAAATTTGCGATAAGGCCTTCCATCTGAACCGGTGCTAGGGGAAAAGCCATAAATTGGGGCTTCTCCTACGATTCTTAATGTGTTATTTAGCGAAGCGTAAAAGCACGGAGAAAATTTTAACTCATCATCCAGTGTAATATTTTATCTGTCATATTTGCATTTATATTACGCTATTTCCCTTAACATAATATTAGAAATATCCTGCCTGCATCAGGCTGAAGTGTCATCCGGGCGAACTAATTTTGTTTATAATTATTATCATTTCGGTTAAACAGCCATTCGCAAATCATTACCTGCTGTCAGGTCGTTTCGACGAAATTTCGCCTTCCTCGATAGCGTTGATGGGTCGAAGTAAATTGAGTTTTGTTCTTTTTCTTTAAGCTGTTTCGATCGAGAAAATAGGGAAATGGAAGATTCTATTTTCGAACTTTTGGAAAATTGAATTCTTGATAAGAAGCAGCTTTTTGAAGAAAAAAAAAGGCTACCACATGGATGTATTATGACGCGTATAAATTTCTAAAAGTCATTTAAACCTCCATTTTTGTAGAAATATTTCCGAAATTGTATCGTAGTAGAATGTTCGTAGAATGGCAGCAGGATACACACTGCAAAAAATAAACTTGTTTTTACAGTATAATACTGGCAGCAGAAGTTTCAGTTTAAAACTATTATAAAATGCGCAGTAGTAATCTTTACAACTAGCA
>JAXGGA010025119.1:0-11022 GCA_038373865.1 Uloborus plumipes | reverse complement strand
GTATAAAATTCTCTTAAAGCTAAAGGTCTACAAGATCGACTTTTTTCAGGTGAAAAGACTAGAAAATTTTGTAGGTATTGTCGGCCCCGCTTAAAAGAAAACTGTCGGTTACACGAGGTATTATTTGATTAAGCTGGGATCTTTAATGTTGCGTCTATGGATGGGAAAATAGTCGGTTCCAGCAGGCCCGTCATTTAGAAGGGGCAGGGAGGGTCAATTGCCCCCTCCCCTCTGACTTTGAGAAATCAGTGTATTTACCATAAGTGGGCGTGGCTTTTGTTGTTTCTCGATGAAATTGCATTGTGTTTAGGCCCTTGCGCTCCCCCCCCCCCTGGAAAAAACTTGAAATGACGGCCCTGGGTTCCAGGATATTTGATTCGTATAAGCGGGGTATTCGCTTATCCCTTATCCGATTAAGTGGGGCAGATAGTATTTCAATATTTAATGACTTCATAGCAACTTGTATATTCTTCTTAAATTGTATTTACTCCTTTCAGGCAAACAAAATCTTTTGCTAGTTGTAGTCACACGGGAATGCCTATGCTAACAGATTTAAGGCAGTTGATAAAAATATCCCCTTGCGTACTAAAATATTCCTTGTCTGTCACTAAAATGCACATATCTGAGCGTGGTATCACAATTCCCAATTAGAGTAACGATAACTTTCTCGCAAACTGAACCCCAGCTTCAGGAAAAAAATATTAAATTAAGAACAAATATTGCAATTAGAGCAAAACAAAAATTCCTTCTTTGTAGAAGAAAATTTTAAAATTAAAAATGCATTACAATGGAAGAGAATTCCTTCTCGAAGAATAAATAAAAATTTAAAAGAAATGTTTTGCTCACTTCAAGTATTTTATCATATCAATTTTTAACCTTTGACTAACAATTATAACCCTAGATTTTCATGATTTATTGGTTTCAGTTTGTTTGACCTCTAACTAATCAAATACATTGCTCGTACTTAAAATAAAACTTGTTCTGCCATTTTGCACAGTTATATTTCGTTTCGTAAGGCAAAAATAGCTTGCAGTAAAATAAAAACCTGCAATTTAGGAAATTGTATTTAAAGAAAATTATGAAGTATAATCTTTTGTTAAGGATGTTTCAAGATACCAGGAAATCAAGCTGTGATGAAAGTCTTATACATTTTCTTTAAAAAAACCACAACAAACAACTGTCTTAAAGAACGTTTTCTTAACTGAAAAAGAAAAGAAAAATAATATAAAAGGAGCACAGACTTATTTTGAAAGCAAAACGAATTCCGAGGAAGTTTCACAGTTCTTTATTTTCAGCTAAGGAAATTCAAGATGGTGACCTGATGGGCACCGCCATAAAAGGAAGCTATGTCGTAGGTTTTGGAAGAGGCTAGAGGATAAACGAAACGGAAGGGATATTCTTTGAGGGAAAATACAAATAAATAACTAGAAGTTTCTCCAGAACAAAGTGAACCTATTTTCCCGACTATGAGCATCGATTTTCAAAAAGCAACCGTATCCCTCATTCGATTGTCTTAAGCTCCAAATTATTTCAAGTATACTCTGCTAAAATTTAAAGCACTTCCTGAAGTTTCAAATTTTGCTTGTGTAAAAAAGAAAGCAATTAAGTCTGTTTGAAAACAATGTCCAAATCATTACTAGTCGCTGTCGGCAGATTGGTGTACACCGCCTTCGGCGGTTTTCAATGTAGCACACCTTTACAACCATTCATTCCCAACCATATACTTCGGGCGGCCACATACATAGTACGGCCACTTCCTGAGATGATCCATTCGATCTTAGTCTTGGAACAGGTGCGCCGCTAGCCTTTCTTAAGATAGACTTTTTCCCTCGTACCAAGCATCGAAAATACTACATAAGCTGCTTGAGTTATTTGCTATCCGTGCTTGACATCCCCATCTACAAGTTGATACCATGTTCTAAAATCAGGCATAGAGGGGGGGGGGAGACTTCATTACCCCAAGTTGTGTATTTGTTTCTCATTTGCCAAGGCATGTTGTACAGTCATAGAAAAAAAAAACGAAACACTCGCTCGTATTCAAAGACTATTAACACTAGAGACACGTGTAATATGTTATTTTTTCAGGAATAATGTGTTCTATAAATTTTCATTAGTAAATTGTTGTTAAGGGGTCGTCTTCATATAAAAATCGGCATCAACTTTAAAATTTTCTATGATAACCCCCCTTTTTTATCGCATATTTGTGATCAGCAGCATCATTTAACTTTGTATACCAAATCGTTTTAAATTTGCTCCAGCCGTTGCTTCACAATTGAACTGAGAAAAAACCGTCCCGTAATGTTAAAAATATTTTTGATACTTGGGCATATAACACATAAACCACGATAGGTACGGCAAAGTTGGTTTTTTTATATCAAAGTATGAACCAACCCAACAATAAAAACGTCATTGACTTCCTCTCAGATAAAATTTTGAATTTTTTATGAATTTTGAAATTAATATTTGAAAAAATGATGATCTGGAACCATATAATATTTTGATGGAGAAACAATCTAGAAGGGGTTTCAAAGAAGAATCCAAAACGGGAGCTCAAAATATCGAGTAGTTTTTGAGATATGCTAAAAGAACCATTTTTAGGGACCATATACAACTGTGCAAACTGAAACAATAGCAGGGAATTTCTATGTAAAGAAAGAGGAATATGCTTATCCACCAGTAGCAGAACATGCTCAGTGTTTTTATATAGTATTTAGTTTTCAACAGTTGTAATATGTTGAAAGCGAAACGATGAATAAAACAGTTAAGTATATTTTTAAACTGGTAGATAATCCATTTTTTTTGTAAATTAGTGAGAAGTCTGCATTCATGCAACATGTAGCAATTCAGAAAACTTTTTACGTGGACACTTGATTTTCATGGAAAACTGGTATCTCGGAAGGTTATTTGGAATAATTTGTAACGATTAGACGTTTTTTTTTTAAATTCTGAGCCACGGTTTTAACATTTTTGCCAATCCTAATACAGTAGTTTATATAAATACAAGAGGTTACTTTTAAGTTGCAACCTCTCTCTAAAAGGTGTGTGCTGCAACGGTTAGTGCGTAGCTATAAGTATGCATCTATCTTTGTTTAATCAAAAAGATAAAATGTTGCATTTTTCCCTTGAACTGTACACAGTAGGGTTTTCTTTTCCAGCTTTCAAAAAATATAACTTTAACAAAACCCGAGAATTTTTAATTAATTACGAAAAGCAAACGTATTGTTGCGAGTAGCTTTAGGTAATTTAATCGAAAAAATATGATTTGTCTACTCTTTGTAAATTTTGACCTTGAAAGTAGCTTTTTAAACGTGGTGGTGGTCCCTAAATCTTTGGTCGGTCATAACTTTTGTTCTACTGGTCCTAAAGTGATGCCGCTTGGTACCCAGCATACTTTTGGCCCTCCGCACCTAATTATGTAACCAAATGTAGGGGTTCCTATTTAAAAATTCAGACTTTGAGTTCATTTCACTTTGTATATAGCCCCTTATCAAAATTTTACTCACATAGTTTTAAAGAAGACTTTAATCCATGTCAGAAGACACCTTTCTTTTGTTCTTGGCAAGTATAGCAGCCGAATAATTCAGAGTGTTTCGTTTTTTTTTTCTATGACTGTACCATGAAGATCCATATATTTTTTCGTACACTGCAAAAAAGGCTGTTGCATTTACAGTATAATACTGGCAGCAGAGGTTCAAGTTTAAAATTGTAAAATGCACTGTAATAAAATGTGAAACTAGCAATTTTACAGTTTATTACTTTGAACTAGCAATATTACGGTTAACTAGTGTAAATTAGCAATTTCATTGGTTATTACTGCAAAATTACTGTAAAATTAGCTGTATTGTACTGTAAAAACAACATCTTTTTTTACAGTGTAGATAGGTTGCTATGCAACCAAAATAGTTACAGCTCATCAGCTTGCATTATTCCTTCCTTTTGTGCAAGGGCGTAGCTAGGGGGTGCAGGGGGGTGCAGGTGCACCCCCTAGATCAGAACCTATGGGAGGTCACTGTGACCTCCCATTTTATTTATTTGACTTTTATGCTAATTTTTGGGATCTTTATATAAACTGCGTTATTATATCTAGTATTGATTACTTTTCAGAAAATGATAGTAAGCTTGCCTGTTTTGAGGAGAAAATTTTTAATTTACCGAATGAAACTCAGAACTTTACTGAATGATTAAAAAATAAATAAATAAAATTCAAGAATGCATACTTGTCTATGTCTACCAAAAGAGGCGTGAGGCATCCCGAAAATAAATAAATAAATAAATTAAAGAAAAAAAGAAGAAACAAAAATAAAGAAGTTCAGCCTTGCAATACTGTCTCACTGTTTTCAAATTTCATCAGCCAATTTGTTTCGGATAAGAACTTTTTGGGAGGTCACAGTGACCTCCTATTTTGGTGCCACTGCTTGCACCCCCCTGACGTGAGTCCTGGCTACGCCCTTCCTTTTGTGACAAACTTTACACCATGCTTTTACCACAACTCTTTGTTTCCAACCGGTGCTGCAACACACAAAGAGTTCAAGACTACAAAGAGTCACCAACTCGTAAAGCGGATTGAGATCACTTCCATTATCTCCCACCGGCAATAAATCATTTTCCCCCGGTTATCAGAGCGACCTTTTACAAGGAACTCGAAGGGCGGAATATGCAAAGCGTGACAGCACTTAAAACAATGTCGCCGACAATAGGTGTCTGCAGAATCAATCTCACGCCAAACATAAAAATGATGCCATCAGCGCTTCTTTCCTTCGATCGACACTGGGGCGTTGAGAGAGCCATTAAAACTACGTACGCTCTGCCGTAATAAGGCTCATAAAATCAAAGTCGGGGGCTTTAGAGACTCGGCGTTCATTTCTTCCCGGCTGTACATAAAATAGTTTTATTTTTTTAATTCCACTTTTTCGAAGTTTAAGAATAAAGCCTTGTACCCGATATATGGAACACTACAGTAAATACAAGGTGACAAAAAATAACTTGGACACACATGCTGCATTATGATTTAATTTCTAATAAAATATTAGGACCAAATTTCAAAATAAGTATGAATACAGCATTTCGTCTAACATATTGTTTCCAAACCTTTTTGAGCTCCTCGCTCCGTCAAGAGGCTAGCTGACACCTACCGCCCCCCCCCCCCTTCTTCCTCGAAAAAACCATAAGTTGGCTCAAGTGAACATCGATATTATTAAATATATAAGTACCCAACTTAAGTTTTAAGTAAAATTTACGCAATAAAGCAGTTATAACCAATCATTTTTAAACAAAAATTTTTAATCTCTATATATAAAGATGACGGTGTTTGTTTGGTTGTTCGTTTGTTTGTCTGTACGTTTGTAACCGCTGGCCAGAAGCCCCCTCAGCACCTATAGACCTGAAACTTGGCACAAAAATTCGAACGTATCCCAGTAAAGTGCATCTCGAAGGCCAAATTTTAAATTTCGAATTAGTTATTTTTAAATTAATTAATTAGTCTCATTTTTGGTGTATCCAGCCATAATTGAGGAGTGAAAACCTTCCTCTACCCCATAACATTATATATAGCTGGAAAGGTTTTTTTTCTAAAAAAGAAAAGTTTTAACACGTTTCTCTCCGTTAATTAGGACAGGAGATATTAATTAATCAAATTTAATCAATTTTCAAGGCATAACTCTGTAGGCAAAACTGAAACACTAGATCCATTTTCCATACAAGCTGCTCTTTCTTCAGTGGTTTAAATTTACGTATAGAGTTAAGCCTTGAAAATTGACTAAATCTCCTGTTACTTACTTAACCTAATGTTTTTTTATTTATTTATTTATTTGGCGCATTGTGACTTCACATGACTTTTAGTGGAATTTAAAAGGTCGTGGAGCACATTTGAATGAAATAAATATAATAATTTTACTTCAGAGGGTTGGAGTGAATTTAAATTTATTCAGTTGACTTCCTTTGCATTTCTTGCACGGACATCGCCGTGCGCGGGTACTGCTAGTAAATAAATAAAATGCCTTTATTTTTTTTTACTTTCACAAAGCGAATTGATATAAGCGTTTGAAAGGTAGCATTTAACTAAGATCATCGACGTACTTTTCAAAAAACAGAAGTACCTATATTATTCAAGAAATTATTTTCTTTTCCACACTGGATTCTGGGGGGATTAAAATCATTGAAACTGAAAATTTGAAGGAAAATAAATTGAAGATCTGAAAATTCATAAAATTGACAATGAATGACAAAACACTTCCTAAGGTTCATCCGAGCTACTAGGAGGAAGCTCTTGAACATTAGTTTGCTTCTTTCTTAACTTGTGACTAATTGTCTGAACAGTGAACAACTTTTATTACTACTGTTTTCTGTTCTAAATAAGCATCGTCCCCTATCTCTCCTTAAGAATTTACTCCCCCTTTGAGGAGTGAAATCGCCCCTATGGGGACGATTCCCATAGGCTGGGAACTACTGGTCTAACATATTTAAACGTTTTCAAAGTGGCTACCTTTAGCCTTAATGCAGAGCTTTAAAGGTCTCACAAAATTTTCGGCTATGGACCGCAACTCACTCTTACTCTGATATTTTATCCCATTCCATACATAAAGAATTATCTAGGGCTGCCGAAGTTTTTTATTCTGTTTGGTCCATCTTGGAAACAAAGGTGTGAGTTAAACCTCATAAAACTTCGGCATCTTTAAAGAAAACCTTATGTGAGGAATGGGATAAAATATCAGTAAGAATGAGTTGTGGCCCATAGCCGAAAGTTTTGTGACATGTTTAAAGCTCTGCATTAACCCTACACTGCATGATTTTTTGTTCTTTGAAAGATATATTTTTGTTTTTTAGTGTAATAAGAAAACATTGAAACACATTTTTGAAAAATTAATTTCTAGGATAGATGGTTATATTTGTTTTAAAGATACCTAATACTTGCTTTTTATACTTGAGTTGCCTTAGGCATGGTCATCAGAAAAATAGTCCATGTATCCAATTGGCAACGCAATGCAGTGTAGGGTTAAGGCTAAATTTGCACTTATTTTGCAGGAATAAACTGTAAAATCGCTAATTTTGCAGTTTCTTACTGTACATTTTAGTTTTAAATTGGAACCTCTGCTTCTGTATTATACAGTTGTTTTTATAGTATAAAACAGCTATGTGTGTGGTAAAATTGTAAAATTGCTCATTTTAGTTTATGACTGTGCAGTTAAGAGTCTTAAACTGAACTTCTGTTAAAAGCATTATACTGTAAAAACAACAGTTTTTTTTTTTTTTTCAGTGTAGCTTTCATGTAACTTTGAATAAACAGTGGGGCAAAGACTAGCGTTGCCACACAACAGTGAAATAATACCAAATAAGAACTTCTTAGTTTCCAGCAACGATAAACCCCTTTATATAGCCCCTATATAAGTACCCCTATTTTACACCATGGCCTTCTGAAGAGCGATTTAACGGGATTATTTCCAAGAAAGTGCAATAAAACTTTGCGAAAGTGATAGCAGTTAGGCGAGCAAATATTCAAGACATGATGAGCTTTCACCTTTTAAATAAATGATGCTTCGCAAAGTTTTAGTTTTAGTCGGAAAGTTCTATGTCTCTAAAAAGTTCTTTTCGAAAGTAGATTTTTGGGAACGCACTTCTATTTGACAAGTTGGAAATCTGATAGTTAAATTTTGAGAAAAAATCGCCTGACAAGTAAGATTGAAAGCAGCAATTCTGGCCGATGTTATTTCTTTTTACATTGAGTTTGGTAGAGAAATTTATATATTTAGCGAAGTTGTTTTTGTGTTTTCACTGCAAAACATTTTGTGTAAGCTTAACTCCATACTGCAATGGAGTAACTTAACCAATATACCTGGTGTAAGGTTGCACCATGGTGATGTAACAATAGCTTAACGTTTCTGTGTGTAATATAACTCCAGAATTCTCTGGCAAAAGAAACAAGAAGAAAAAAAAGAGCATTCTAATGGATTACTTTCAATTATTCGTCAGGTTCATGCTTTCTCAGTACCAATCAATTTTACTCAACTCGTAAGGTATTCTAATGACGCACGATAGGGTAGAATCCCTACTTCACCACGTACAGAGCAAGCGAGTTAAGACTTCAAGAGCTCTGCTCGGATGTTTGTCCTAACACGTGCGCTTTGAAAAATACCTAAGTAATTTCAACGCTTGGTGGAGCTTTACACATGCTACATGTAATTTCTTTTCTAGCAATGAAAGGTTTCTTAAAATCGAACTCCAGAAGTTACGTAACGTTACACCTATTAACGATGATAACCATACACATTTTTTTACTCTGACGGAAAGTTTTGTCAGAACAAACGTGTCATTCTTATTTTTACATATGTAATGCTGCTCCTTTTTGTTCAACCTTACCACAAAGCACTCATTGATCCGAATAATCGAAATTCAAGTTGACGAATGTTATTTGGAAATAAAAACATTCACTCCATGATCCTCAGAAAGTTTGAGATAAATCCATGTTTTATTTTCTCACATCATCAGTTTAACATTTAGGAGCTGAATCTTCCATTTCGAAGGCAGGCATTGATTTAACTTTAAGTTATTGAAACTCGACTGGATTTCAAATTCTCTTAAAGGGCTTTTCTACTTGACGACACGACAACGACGAAAGTTGGACGATAATACTACAACGATAAATACCGTGTCGTGTCACCTACTGCACTGTTTTTCCACTCAACCGATATCCTTTCTCTGAAATAGTCATTTTCCATCGTATTACATTTCGAGACAGCAGTGTACTTGCATGTATAACATTATGGTTCCTCCATTTAACAGACTACGACGGTTATATTTACTTTACTTCCGCAGAAATATCAAGCAAATAAAGAGACGATAAAGTTTACAAATACCTTTGTGCTATAGATGTGCATAAAATAACAACGTTAGGAATGCACAAATGAGTAGGGATACTGCAGACACGTGTTTCGGCGGTACAAGGAACGCTTTTTTCAATGAAAAAAAAAGTTGTGAGCTTATGGATGCACAGACATCCGACAATGTCTGTGCAACCATAAGCTCACAACTTTTTTGCATCGAAAAGGCGTTCCTTGTACCGCCGAAACACGTGTCTGCAGTATCCCTGCTCATTTGTGCATTCATAACGTTGTTATTTTTTGTATAAAGAGGCGATATTGGATGCATGATATTCACAACTTAATTGCATTTACAACTTTATTTCCTTAGAAAGAAAAGCATAATATCAGAATGAAAATCTGAACTTTTCTGTAGCATTAAAAATTGTCTGAGCAACAATAATGAAACATAATATAAAATAAATTAATTTACTGCTACATTTCTTATATATCGTCTGCAAATTTAAGCTTATATTTATTAATGCAGATTTGTCGAATTTAAACGCCATTGCTGTGTTTCGATGAAAGTAAACAGATGAATGAATGTCGTCCAGGCTTTAAAGGCGAGACGGATGCTATCCGACAAGAATGGTCCGACAAACGAGATCATTTGGTCGGAGACGACAATGGACGACACGGTCGTCCTCGAATCGGGAGGAAGAAAAACGCATAGCGTGCGTGAGCTAATATCGGATGACGACAATCGCGTACGATTTATCGCTGTCACGTCGCCGTCGGTAAGCAAAAAAGAGCTCCCTTTTATTGCATAACCTTTTCTCGCCCGAAATTCTTCCAGCGCGAAGGGTTTCAAAGCAAATAATTTAACAAAAGTGTTTACTTTTTACCTGTGCTTAACTCATTTATGCCAGCGTCCCTTATTAGGGATGGTCCAAAAAAGGGTCTGAATTTCTTCCAAATGAACATTTCGACCAAATAATAGTGTTTAATGAGTATCTTGGTATTGCCTCAATTCGTTATTAACAGATTGCAGCACATAACCATTGTAAAGTGTGTTCTGTAGCAGTTTTAATATTATCTTTATCAAAAATGACATCGTTCACACTGTCAAGAACAAAAAGCTAAGTTTTTAAAATTATTCCCAGCTTCCCAGTTTATGTTAATTGCTGATTTTATGTCTTCTTAAAAAATGTCTTTTAAAATATTATATCGTCGGCACCATGCTAAACTAACGAATGTGAAAAATCGCGTTTTTCAAGTTCGTTTTTCAAGTTCATATTTTACAAATAATTAAAATTAAAATGATACTTTCGAACGATAGTTTTACACCTAAAGATGTCTATAAAAGTTTAAAAATTGAAAATAACCAAACACGTCAGGTGGGAATAAGTCATATGCAATGTTTTGGCTCTCCTGAAAAGTGCCAATTTTCACATTCGTTAGTTTAGCATGGTGTCGACGATATCGTAAGCAGAAAAAAAAAAATTAGTAAAAGAAGTATGTACCTTCTGGGATCTATCGTAACTTTTAAGTGATGATTTTTCTTTCCTTAATAAAAAAATTAGTTTTTACATGATATTTTTTTATTATTTTCCCTGTCCATTAAACACTGTTTGTAACCAGTATACAAAATTTCTCTGGAAAAAAAAATATCAGGCATTAATGGGTTAAGCTATAGAATATCAATACGACGAATTACCGAATGTATGTGCACTGGGTGTTAAAAATGATGGATTATTGCAAGTGAGCAAGTTACAGAAATTATTAAAATAATTTAGGAAAAATTGCAAAAAAAAAAAAAAAGTTCTACATTATTGGCTGTAAGTGATGATTCCTTAAAAATCAAACTTGGAATTTTTTTGGTGTATTCATTAAAACACTTTAAAAAGCATAAACTGTTTTAAAGTTCTCAAAAGGCAAACGTCTAAAAATTGAGAGTTTTAAAATTTTTGTGGAAAAAATTTCTTTTAATCGAAAAGGATTCAAATTACTTATCAAATTAATTGCCCTCTAAATAAGCCAATAGATACCACTTTAGCTCTCATAGATCTCGAGATATAACACTTAAAGTACTGCCGGTAAGTAAACATAAATTTTTTTAACGATTTTTAAATATTAACTACACTTTGATTATGGATGGTGAGAGTTTTGTAAAATAATACATAAATTTAGGCGTAAACCATTTAGATTTTTGTAGGTCTGACAAAAGCCT
>JAXGGA010025118.1:0-11023 GCA_038373865.1 Uloborus plumipes | reverse complement strand
AAACTAAAATCTGAAAATTAATAATTTTGACTTAGTGTGTTTCACTTGTAACCCCACGATATATGGTGAAGCTTTACTTTTTCCTCAAAACGAGACATTTATCAATTTTAAACATGTGCACGTGTATGCTTTTTTCGAAAAAGGCCCTTTTTAATTTCAGTTCAATAACAGAAGAAATAATCCGAAATATAGTTTAAAAAACTAAAAAATACGCTTTTAGAGTTAATCAAACTAAAAAAAAAGAAAGGATTTTCAAAACTATTGAATATCCGCTAAATTTACATGCACTTATAATACATAAACAGGTAATATAGTTTAGCATTGAATATTAATAACAGTATTAGACATACTACTTTTATATTTGCAAAGAACGTGAATTTTATCTTTTACTCAGAGTTACATTCAAACAACTGACACACTTATAATACATCAACATGTAATGCAGTTTATCCTTCAGAATTAATAGTCCTATTAAATATATTACTTTTATATTTGCAAAGAACGTGAATTTTATCTTTTATTCAGAGTTACATACATGCAAACAAACAAACCCACATATAAAACTAATAAAAGCGTATTAAAAAAACAAAAGTGAACACTTAAAAGAGAAACACTGATGTAATTTGCTCGAGTGCTTTAAACGCTCATATATAATATAAGAAATCAAAAGTTGATGACGTCATAGCTTGCAGGTCAAGCGCATTACTGAAAAATCTACGCAGCGTGCGATTATGAAAATTGGTACAAAATTAGTCTGCTTACTGATAGGTCGCCTGGAAATGAGTGATCGCCAGAAACTGACTGATTTACCCTCATGGAGTTTCCTAAAACTGTCAACATAAATGGAGAGTAGAAGTTGTAAATAAAACGACAATATAGGGTTGTGAGCCCGTTATGAGCGCCACCTCCGAGAGGAGCGGAGGCTGTGGCAGGGGAAAGTGGGCCTCCAAGGTAGTGGACCACCTTCCACCCACCCGGTAAAGGCTCTGGGTCCAATCTGAAAAAGAACTACGCTGCGACTACGCCTACGGTAGACAATGAAAATAAATAGCTATTCGTTATTTCTCAAGAAAGAAAAAAAGTAAAAAATTAGATAGAATATTTTAAAACACATAAAAATACCATAACAATTTTTCAGTCAATTTCTGAACACAGAATTGCTCCACTGTCTTTTAGCACGGTTAATCTAGCTCTGCAGCTGCAGCCATGTTTATTCGATTACCATAATTTATTGTACAATTTATGCAGGAGTCGTATTTCACGTACATGCTGTCATGATTTAAATTACCCTTATGAACACAAATTTTTAAGCCACAAATTTGATCTGGATAATCCGGAAATCCGTACAAATTCCTACGAATTACGTACGAATTACTGTCTTTTCTCCTCCATGCCCCACCTATTAGCATAAAGCCTTAGGTTCCATCGCCCGGGGGTCCGCGGAGCGGGCCCCCGCGCGACAACGAATTACTGTCTGATTTTCTTAGGTAAAACCTTCCGCGTATTTACTAAGGCTCGACCGATGGCATTTTTTGGCCGATGGGCCGATGCCGATTGTTGGCCGATTGTTTAAAGTTGGCCGATGGCCGATGGCCGATTTTTTTCCTCTTCCATCGGCCGATGGCCGATGCCGATGGCCGATGGTTAAAAAAAAAACAAATTGTTAGAAAAATAAATGTTTATAAGAGATATGATGGGTCATATATTCATTTCATTCTACTTCGTTTTCAGTCATTCAGATTTTGGGCCTAAATTTCTATTTTACTACCACTCGACAAAAATTACATGAGAGAGAGAGACGCAGTAAGTTGAGAACTCATTCGTACCATTTGTACTAGGTGTAGTCATGATGATACTTCCTTAGCTGCAATCCGATGTTCCAAATGTGCTTTTTACTTTTATTTTTTCTTTTTTTGACTAATCAATTTTAATTTCAATGCAGACTAATATCATAAATTGGTGACAATTGAGTGATATAATCGCAAAGTGTTTAACAACTAACAAAGAAAGATACGACAAAGATGGAGAAAAAAATAAAATGCTGAATTCGGTATCGGCTGGGCGGTATTTGACAAAATTCCTATGAAAATAGTCGATATTTGTAACATGAATCTCTGTAAAGCAATTCCGCATCGGTTCGTAATATACTCTTTTATTCATAAATTAAGACCACGTACACGTACGAAAACGTTTGAGATAAAAATTTTAAACGGACACTGTGTTTAGTAATAGGCAACTACTTTATTGTTTAACATAAACATTAAAAAAAAAAACAGTTCAGTAATAATACGCGGATTTAGATATACTAAACTTGGTAAAAGAACTTCCCATTATGTTGTTTAATCATTAAAAAAAAAAATAGTAAACCAGTTAACAAATTACACTGTGTGGGTGGAAAAGTTCTTTAAGATATTTTTAAACCTTAAATAAAACAAAACAAGAAGCTCTGTCAAGAACTAAACGAGCCTACTTTTCCGTACATCGACATTGGTATTCTAGTATCTGATCAATATTCTTTTAATTATCTGAGACGACAAATTATGTCAAACGCACCTTTTTAGCACATAAAGCTGATTTCTAAAATCCAAATATGCAGATTTCATCTGATGAATTTGGCACTTGAAAAGTAAACAAAGAAAAAAAAAAGAAAAAGTTGTTGCATCTTTTAAACAATGCAGCTTTTAAAGTTCTTCCGTAGAAAAATTAATTAATTGTTTTGAAAAAAAGAATTAAAGCAGAATAAGAAGCAAATCAAAACACATTTGTCAAAAAAAAAAAAAAAAAAACTCCGTTCCTAAAAAAATGTCTCGAATTTCATTTTTAACCCGTTGCCAATAATTAAAAACAAATAATTGATTAAATAAATAATAAAATATTCTCTTAAATAAGTAATTTTTGTTAGACAAAAAATCGTCTGCCAAAAAAAAAAAATAATAATAATAAATAAAACAAATGAATAACCACAGAAAAAAATCGTCTGCACGGTTATTTCTTTTAAAGGAGTCAGTCATTTTTTCCCAGCCTGCATTTCTGCAACGTTTGCCGAGTCCGAGTTAGAGTCGAAGATTCAGAGTTGGGGCTCAAAGAGTCAGAGTCAAAGGCACAAAAATTCTAATACTGTCGGCCCCGCTTAATCGGGTAGCGGATAAACGAATACCCCGCTTATACGAAAAATCTTCCTTGAAACGATGCCATAATAAACGCAATGTTAAAGATCACCGCTTAAACAAATACCCGGTTAATCGAATAATATTTCTTGGAACCGACAGTTTTCGTTTAAGCGGAGCCGACAGTAGTAGGACTTTGCCTGTTTTTCCAACTCTGTATTTCTACCATAGGGGCGAAGTCGGAGTCGAAAATTCGGTGCCGGAGACGGTTTTAAAAATTTAGATAAGTCAGTCGAAGTCGAAAGCTCTAAAACTATAATGGTAGGAGTGGGTTATTTTTTTTTTTTTTTGAGCCTGCATTTCTGTCATGTTTGCGGAGTCAGTAAGTCGGAAGTCAATAAGTCGGAAGCAGAGTCCTCACTGCAGCTTATTCAGAAAAGTACTTTACATACATTATTTTTATCAGAACCATTTTCTAACAAAGTTAGTTTGAAGGAAACCCGCCTTTAAGATTAGGATCTGCATTAACTTAAATTTCCCCGTCGTGGGTGCAATCAGTGGCGTACTCAGGGGGTGGGCTAAAAGGGCTGTAGCCCCCTCCGAAATTTTCAAAACAAATTTTTAAAATGTAAGCTAGTTCTTTTTTCTTCTAAATTCCCACCCCCTTTTTTTTTGAAATATCAAAATGAGAAAAGCTTTCAGAATAGATAATTACGTATCGGAAAAAATTAAAAGAAAGATTTTTTTTCTTTTTGCTTTGACATGTCTATTTTACTGTACGTCATGTTTATGACTATCCGATTATTCCATTTTGTTAATTTTTATTGCAAATCTGTCTTAGAAATAACTATTAATGTTTTTCAGTCATCTAATTCTATTAAATAGATTTCAGCGAATCGAAGTAAAACCCAGTATTGGGCACAAAAGTAAAATAAATTGCAAAATTAACATTATTAGAGCATAAATTTGCCAAAATATTGCGAACATGTGTTTCAGCAACACCTTTTTCAATGAAGAAATTTGGAGAATTTCTTTTTTTAATTTAAATTTAAAATTCTCTGTGTCCATCAAAAAGAAACACAAATGTTTGCCTGCAGAAATGTTTGCATGTTCGTTAAAAACTGCGACAGATACATAACTAATTTTATTGAAGAATAAATAACCATGAAAAAAAAGTCAGCTTGGACCTTTTTTTTTTTGCTACTTTTGCTTCTAGTTTGATTTTTTATTTTGCTGAATCTTGCATCAAAATGACATTATTTTCTTTTCTTTTCTTTTCTTTTTTTTGCTTCAGTCGCGCTAAAATTGTAATTTTCCTGCTTCAGCCTGCTCCAAGACGGTGTTTATTTTTTCCTCCAGTATGCTCCAAAATAATTATTTTTCCTCTACAAAACAGAATTTTAGCTGCTCCGAAATTGTATCCATCGTATCCCACCCCTGATATAGTTTAAATAAAATAGACTTGAGTAATGAGTACATGATAGTAAGTTATAGAGGCCGTCGACATATTTACAATTGTAATTTTTCAATGAAAATATCTCATAGATTATCCTAGAACAGTGGAGAAAAATGCGTAGGCAGGCGAACTATGCTTCTAATAGAAAGATACGGTAAAAGAGATTTGGGGGGGGGGGGGGGTAAATAATTGCAAAGAAAAGACACGCTAGCATTCAAAAGTGCAAAGGTAAAATATGACTTCAAGGGAGATATGGTAAATAAAACAAAAATTATCAGTATCGTAGTGCAAGATGGCAATGGTACATATTCAATATTATAATTCTGCATTAAACTAATAGGTAAAATCTGAAAAAGCATAATCCTCCCTACTAGCGAACACCTCCGGACAAAACTTCCGGTTCCGTGATTCGGAGGTTTTACTTTAATTCTTAAAATTCGCATCAAAGCGATCACTCGGAAAGCGTCTGCTGTGTTGTGAAAATTTCAGTATCTGCCCGATTCGGAAAATTCCAAAACCCAGAACTGTGTTGGTCCCGTTTGCTGCCCGATTTCAAGCCACATGCTTAACTGTAAAGTACAAAATAGAGAAAATAGAATTCCCTCTAAAGAAAACTTAAAAAATCAAAAAAAAAAAACATCGGCCTTGCATCGGCATTTAGATATTTTTGAGGCCGATGGGCCGATGTTTTTTCCATGTTAGCATCGGCGGCCGATGCCGATGCCCGATGGAAAAAATTTCAACCATCGGCGCCGATGCATCGGCCTGGCCGATGCATCGGTCGAGCCTTAGTATTTACGCATGCGTCATGTCTTCTCTGATCTTACCAAAATAGGAGTGATGGGTAATAAGGGGAAGAATAACAGGAAGCGCATTTTGAGCCATATCAAACAGCGTGGAACGATGCAAATTTCAAATTCATAGTTTAGTTGAATATGTCAAAAGGATAGCAAAAATGCAAGTTTTAAATTGAATACTTCGGAAAGTTTCCGCTCACAACCTATCACCCCTTTCTTAAGTGGAATCGTTCGCGAGTGATAGTCGCGGATTTCACGGACAGACAGTATAAACGTCTGCTGCATTTCCCTCTTCGCATCTCTCCATAAAGTTTCTCGTAAAAAAAACATTTCCCTTTCCCCGAGACGAACTACTGTCAATGCAGCTGCAGCTGTGAATTAACTTTGCGCATTTTACCATCTTTGTTATTCTTCCGAGGCAAAAGAAGTCTTCGGCGCCTGCTGAAATAATTTGCTCTTCTCTGTTTGCCATCAAATTTCCAGTCTCATTTGAATGGGCAAACAGCGTAACTCTGTTTATCCAAGTCCTAGGAATAAAACACTACTTGGGATGATATTTTCATTCGCGAAGATTTCCCGAAATAAAAGCAAGGAAATTTGAAACTGGATGAATTACTATTTCTGCACGTTAGTTGCATCTTTTCGTTTTGTGTCAATAATTTCCCAAGAATTTCTTCGGGAACTTGATTTTTTATAAATTACTGATGCATACCGTTGAAATCTTAAGACTTTGTTTGAGTTCTTTGTTCTGTATTAATTCTCTTTTCCTTTTCTTTGTCTCTTCTCTACTAATAATAAAGCTGAAGGTGGTTCTGTCTGTCCTTCTTTCTGTCTGTCTATTACGCGCGTAGCGCCAAAACCGTTCGGTCGATTTTCATGCCACTTGGCACAAAATTAGTTTGTAGCATGTAGTTTTGCACCTCGAAGCGATTTTTCGAAAATTCCATTTCGTTCTTTTTCTATTCGAATTCTTAGCGGAAATTCGATAAAATAGGGAAGAAATATTTCACACACATTTTCAAGTCTTATGTCATTCGAAAGCTTGGAATTTTCTGCACAAAATGAAGTTTTTTCGAAGTTTCTACGATCATCAGGAGAGCTGTAACAATTGTTTTTAGAATCCCGAAATTCAAGGCTTACCTTCAGTAAAGCAAGCCAAACGATCCTAAAATGGTTGAGCTTTAGAATAAAATTTGTTTGAAAAGAGAGATAAAATGAATTATTTTATCAACGGAAATCAATTTTTCATGTTGTTACTATGGTTACGTGTTCATACTTATTTTTGTTTCTTTCTTTTTCCAGGGTTGCCAGCGTCTATCTTCGTAGGCTACGGCCAGACGTAGTATTTTTGATTCTACGGTAGTATTTTTTCGGCCCAAATAAGGAGCGTAGTATTTTTCTGGCAACCCTGTTTCCAATACACTAATGACTTAATTAAAAGATTTGGCGGATTTTTTTTTTTTTCATTTTCATAGATTTCGCATTTTAGCAACATTGATTTTGGCAACGTTTGGAAACAGTAGTATTTTGTAATATTTTTTTTAGAGGAGGCGTAGTATTTTTTTGTTCCAATTCTCTGGCAACCCTGTCTTTTTCCCGGTGAAGATGCTTTGGGACCCTGCTTGGCGCGTTTTCAAAAAGTCAACTACGCCAAATAGCTAGGGTTACCACGCTTGGCGCGCCTATCGTTCATTTAGCGAGAAAAGGGTACCTAAAGCACAGATTAACAAAATATCGTATCAATTGCGATATTGCATCGTTTTTTTAAAGTGTTTCATTTCGGAAAATGTATTGTTTTGTTTTTTAAGCTAGGAAAGAAAACTTTCTTCTTCTTTTAAACTTTGGTAAGATTTCTGTTGGTTCCTGTTATCAACAAAATTGTTCTTATTTTCTCTTTTGGCTTATTTTTGTCCATCTCCCTTGGGGTTGCATTCGAATGTTCCAAGGGGGTGTTTTACCCCATTTATCGGGTAAATCAGTGTTTTCAATGCAAGGTGATATGAATTGGTTAACAAAAGTGATATGAATTGGCGCGACCACTTGGCGATATATCGCCAAGCTTTTGATCGCCAAGTATTTGACGCCAATTGGCGAAAACTTTTTTTTTTTTTTGATTTAGGTTCAATTTGGCGCTGTTGGCGATATTTTGCGAAAAATCCACTGAATGATGTTAAAATCGATGATTTTTAGGAGATTAATCATTGTAAAACATTTTTTTTGCATTGTTTCGTAGCAAACTAGGGATACAAATGTTTGAATTGTTATCTTGCTCACCCCAAGCACTATTTTAGCACTTAAGGCATCTACTAAGAAATTTACACGTAAAATTAAGTAGTGTGGGGTCCATATCAGATCTTTATATCACTTTGAAGGAATTAAAGTTGAATAAAACTAAAATAGAGCATTTTTTCTGCTATATCAATTATTTTACAAATGAACTTTTAATTTTATACCACGGGCAAAGCCGTGCGGGTACCGCTAGTACGAAATAAAGGAAATGTTGTGTTAACTCAAAATTTCCGCATAAATTTCCACCTAAACGTTCATTTTAATCATCTCTGAATGAATTTTTTAAACATTAAATTAAAGATATACATCCGAGTGCACAGAGTGGCAGAGCCGACGAGAGTCGGGCCTCATCTTCCTAAGGGGCCCTTAATTTTCTAAAAATTGATGCACAGCATTAAAGAATTATGCATTTTTAAGAAAAAAAATCATGATTCATAAATTGAAAAATAAAAACGATTTCTTTTGATACTTAAATTAGTATTTCTCTTATTTAGTTCATTTTTTATGTAAGTAAAAAATATTTCTTTCTTGAAAATTAGCTATAAATTTCTTGAGCTGAAATGGATGTAAAAAAGCAATATCGGGGCTAGACGTAATGCGTACAGTGCAACTGCATAGGGCCTTACAGAGCGACATACAATGATTCAATGATCCCCCAAAATCGCCACTGCGAAAAAGTTAAAAGATATTTTTGTTGACTTTTTTTTTTTTTGGTGATCTTCGAATTCTCACGTAAGTACATGCATTTAATCATAGTTCTAAGATTTTCCAACATATTACAATCAAAGTGTTTCAATGTGTTCCAACGGAAATTTATCTCTTTGTAGCGATTCTCTTTTGTCGCGTAGACACCGCCAACAAGCAGCAAAACGCGAAGGAAAGTAGAAAAAAAACTCTGCCTGACTCTTTCTTTCTTATTTGTTTTTATCATGCGTATATGTGTACTGTCTGTTTGCATATTGTGCGCCTGGGAGCCACGGACGCTTCCATCTGAAACTAGCTGTCGTAGCCGTCACGAAACTTTTTTCTATATCTATCTTATGAATTCCAGTTACAAAATAAAATACGTACTCGCCCGAATAATTGGAAACAGCTCCAATTTCCCAATTATCGTAATAACCCTACAAATGCAGAATCAATGAGCGAAATTGGAAATCATTGCAAAAGCCTTGTTTAGATTAATTGCAAACACTTTATTTGTTAGTAAAAAGAAATTGGCAACAGTTAAAAATTTCAAATCATTGAAAGTTTTCAGCTGTTTTGATAATTAAATAGCGTGAAAGCGATTTTTTAATGAATTAATTTTTCACATTGTTGACTAAGCGCAAAAATCACCCCACCCTCCCCCTGGGGCGATTGGCGCCAAAATTTAATTGATGCTTGCTTCCATATTGGGTTAGTGTTATTCCAAATTTCATTCAAATAGCAGCAATATTTCTCGAGATACAGTAGGTGCAATGACAAAATAAGCACTTTTGATTGCTCCACCCCCTTTGAGATATTGACACACAAATTAAACCAGCACTTGTACTCAATAGGGTCTACCTATGGACCAATTTTCGTTTGATTCCGCCTGTTACTTCCTGAGATATAGCAATCACCCCCGCGCAGAACACGTGCGATTGCTCCACCCCCCTTCGAGATATTGACACACAAATTGAATCAACACCTGTACTCTATAGAGTCTATCTATGGACCAATTTTCGTTTGATTCCGCCGGTTACTTTCTGAGATATAGCACTCACCCCCGCGCAGAACACGTGCGATTGCTCCACCCCCCTTCGAGATATTGACACGCAAATTGAATCAACACCTGTACTCTATAGAGTCTACCCATAGACTAATTTTCGTTTGATTCCGCCGGCTACTTCCTGAGATATAGCAATCACTTACGCGCAAAACACGTGCGATTGCTCCACCCCCTTGGAGGAATTCGCTAAACAAAGGTGCACCAGTTCACATGGTGGTACATATGTGCAAAAATTTTTATTCGATTTCATTCAGTAGTTTTTGCTCTACCGCGGCCACAAAAACTGGTCACACACATACAGACTCACACACACACAGGACCGTGGTGGACCGATCGGTAAGGCATCGGACTCGTGTCCGGAGGGACCCGGGTTCGATCCCAGCCGATCAAAGATCCACCGTCTTGATTAATGGTGGCTGGGAGGCGTTAAAAATATGTCGTGGTCACGAAGTCCTCCAAGTGAAACGATACCTCTGGGGGTGCTGGGCCTAGGGTTTGCTCGACCCTAGGTTCTGGTTCAAAATTAAGAACAGAGCGCTCTTTAGGGCAGACACACACACAGACAGACATTTTCCAAAAATGGTCGAAATGGACTCAGCGCACCTCAAAACGTCAAAATTCGACATTCGAAAATTTTCACGAAACAATACTTTCTTCTATATCTATATATATAAAGATGACGGTGTTCGTTTGTCTGTATGTTTGTAACCGCTGGCCAGAAGCCCCCGCAGCACCCACAGACCTGAAACTTGGCTCAAAAATTCGAACGTACCCCGCCCTCGTGCACCTCGAAACCCAAATTTTTAATTTCGAATTAGTTATTTTTAAATTAATTAATTAGTCTCATTTTTGGTGTATCCGCCATAATTGAGGGGGGAAAACCTCGCCCCACCCCAAAACATTATATATCGTTGGAAAGGGTTTTTTTTTCTGAAAAAGAAAAGTTTTAGCACGTTTCTGTCCGTTAATTAGGACAGGAGATATTAATTAATCAAATTTAGTCAATTTTCAAGGCCTAACTCTACGCAGAACTGAAACACTAGAGCCATTTTCCTGATCAGCTGCTCTTTTGTCCCTGAAGTTACTTTGTGGTTTAAATTTGCGTATAGATTTAAGCCTTGAAAATTTATTCAATTTGATTAATTAATATCTCCTGTTACTTACTTAACTTTCTGTCTCTTATATTTATTTGGCGAATTGATTTAAACTTTAACATGACTTTAAGTGGAATTTAAAAGGTTGTGGAGCGCATTTGAACTAAAGGATATAATAATTTTTCTTCAGAGGAGGTTCCCGGCCAGTGAAATCTTGATTATTTGAGGGTCACTGTTAGATTGTAATCACTTCAAAGAGATGGTACGAAAGACATTATATTTCTTTCCTTTTAATGTTCACATTAAAATCATGGAAGAATGGCTGTGGCTGATCTACCTGATACAATCGGTTCCCTATGTTAATAAATTTAGATTTGGCGACCAATTTTACATTGATATTACGGTTAAATCGGTGAATTATCACGGGACGCGGGAGCGTCCCGCCCCGCCAAGAAAACCAAATACAAGCCGCCAAGAAATTTCCGTCGCCAATAAAAATGTAAAAGAGCGACTAGGACTGTTTACGCGAG
>JAXGGA010025117.1:0-11024 GCA_038373865.1 Uloborus plumipes | reverse complement strand
GTTTCTATTTGTTAACAAATAAAATATTTGTAATTGATTTTATTGCATAAGGCTTTTAAAAGGTCAATTTAGTTCATTTTAATATGAGATCGGCAGTAAGGGTTGGGTTTTTTTTTTTAAACTTTTAATTTAATCGTAGTATCGGGTGGTACATTGTGATTGATTTCAAATTTATCCTAGACTGAAGAAGATCCTTGAACTTTTGCACCAAATGCATGCCGCCAAGAAAACCACATATGTCGGACCGCCAAGAAAAATGGTGAAGGGGAAAAAAAACATGCAAAGTAAATTTTGAAGAGAAAAAAAAAAAAACAGGCAAAGAAATAATATTAAAGCAAAAACATGTGATATCTCCCCAAAAACAACAGTATTGTAAAAAAATCCCCGGCCAAGAAAACCTTAAATACTCAGCCTTAAAAAGTTATGATATCGAGTTTTCCCGCCAAGTTTGTGCCAAACTACAACTAACCTGTATGTATAGTTCTTTTAAATTGTTTTCAGTCCTGCCAGACGGGAAGTTTTTTACTCATTAAGCAACCCCTCACAAGACAAAGCTTCCCGCCTGGCAGGACTGAAAACAATTTAAAAGAACTATACATACAGGTTAGTTGTAGTTTGGCACAAACTTGGCGGAAAAACTCGATATCATAACTTTTTAAGGCTGAGTATTTAAGGTTTTCTTGGCGGGGGATTTTTATACAACACTGTTGTTTTTGGGGAGATTTGAACTAAACAGGAGTAAACGCATATTGTAATGTTTACATTTGATACAAAGATACTCCTGACAGTTATATTTTTATGAAAATATTTTAGTTAATTAAAATTTAATTTATTTGTACGCGTCATGTGCGGAACATGAAAAGTTGATCTTTCGTATTGGGCCTTATGTATTAGTTAGTTTTTTTGTTTTATTCATTTAGCAATGACAACAAAATGTATATTTTGATTGCTTAAGGCACAAATGTAAATGAAACATCTTATTTGTTGAGAAATAATAACTTAAACCATTAAAAAAATTAGGTAGCTATAGCGTTATTCCACGAAAAGTAGACATTTTGTGCCATGCGTGAGGGTTCATATATTTAATTCAAAAGTAATAGGTAGTTATGAAATTTTTTCATAAGGAATCAGGGTTCGCCAAAATGGGCCCAGCTTGAAAAAACTCGTCCAAGTTTTTCCGGGTGGTCCCGCTTGAAAAAAACCACTATGTCGGTAAAGTGGGTTTTTTCAAAATTTATTGCATATTGAAAATATTTATTTCAGGAACAAACTAAATATTACAAATATTTTGATCCATGCTAAGCCTATAACATTGGTATGGATCAATTTAGTTATAATATTTAGCTTTGTGACGTGAAGCTCATCATTTGAGATGCAATTAGTTACATTTAAAATTTAGCAAGCTTAAACAACAAAAAAAAGAAATAATTAACGGGAAAATATTCCCTAAAGATTTAAAGAAAAGTTAAACAAGTTAAAGGCCGAATCGTAAGTGGAAGTAACAAAGCAAAGGAAAAAAATTACCGCAAAAAAAACGCCAGACCTGCGACAGCCCTGGGTGCTCTTCATGTTTTGAAAATCCAAATAGTCGCAAAAAAAGGTTTAAAATAAAGTTGACTTACCCATTTATAAAGTATGCATGTTGAGCTCTTCAGTAAAAAGACCAATTAATCGGTATATCATTTAATTTTCATATAGTTGCACTCTTACACATCACTTCTTATCAATATAAAAATAACCTTCAAGAGATCTCCTGGTACAGCTTGTCAAAAAAAAGTAAAAATACATTATGCAACATCGAGGGTTCCTTGTGTATGAAAATGGTGAATGTCAGAAAAAAGGATTCAATCAAATTTAGTAGACGGCATTTTTGATGAGGAAGCACAGTTAGTTATTTAGGAAGAGGGTGAGATGACTAAAATTGTTCCTTATTGAGAAGAAAATAAACAGGATCGGAGCTGGCGGAATCACAAGGGGCACTCATGAAGAAAACACATATGGCAGGACGAATATCGTTGAGCATCCGAGAATAAAAAAAGATGGTGACGATGGCTTCTCATCATCTCGATGATATAACGTTTCCCTTTTCAAGAACACGGGGTTCGGAATAGGATGAGTCAGAAGATGGCCTTTGACGGAGACGCAGGACGGGCATTACTAGGCATTCAGGAAATTAGTAGAAGAAAATGGTGGGGACGGCCTCATCAATTCGATGACATGACGCTCGCTTGCTTCCCAGCAAAATTTTACGTGCTAGCGATGATATGCAGAGTCACTGGATGAAAACGATGATGCCCGATATTTTCATTTACAGGGATCCAAGCCCTATAGTCATCTTTTACGCGGGGGGCCAACGCCGCCCTGGCACACCCGCTTCAGCTTCATAATTTCGTAAAAAGGAAAACGGCAGGAGACCCGCACGTCTTAGCGTCTCTTCAGCAACAGGTTTCTCGGGGAAGTCCTTCAGAAAGCGCGCGTTGAAGCGCCTAGTTCTGACGGTTGACCTTGAGCGGGCCAATCGCAGAAAGGCGTCGGTTGGAGTTCAATGCCCCTCGAAGGGCGCGTGGGGAAGTTTTGGCCAATGAGAAAAAGCGTGGGTTCAAAGAGTGACCCGGCGGTAATCGAAAACCAAGGCGGGAAGATGGAAAGAATTTGGGGAGCGTCGTTCAATATGGCTAAAGATGGCGAAATGCAAAAAACCGAGATTTTGAAAAAAAGGGAATTAGGAAAATCGCGATTCGAAAACGCGTTAATTTTACCGAAAAAGCATAAATGATACATGTAACTTTGCGGAAAATTAAGGGCAGTAAAAAGATTCAAAAGGGAAGGTGTTCCGAAATGAATTTAAAAAGTTGTAGAAAGAAAACGCGGGAGATTATCGTTAAGCGATCGTAAATGATAGGTTGCAAAATGATCGAAGAACTGAAAAAACCTAACGATGTGATACAATATCACAAGCTTGTTATTATAATATTTAGTCTTGATCAGTACCTGGTTCAGAAATTGTCATCATCCTTTCCTGGCAGTTTATTAGCTATTAAAAATAGGCAGGTGTTACCGACCCGACCACCGGATACGTAATGGAGCATGCGCAGAGAGCGATGGGTCGAATCTGATTTCGAGAGACGACCGATCGGATCTAATTTCGAGAGCCGACCGATAAACACTTCCTGTGATCGGAGGATTAATGTGTGACCGATCACGCAAATGCGAAATGTCGTTTAGTAAGAATAAAATTAATATTGAAACGAAATACGCGATCTGCAATTGTACTTCAAACAATATGTAGTTATTTATTGTGACGTATCGACGCAATCGGTCTTTTCGTATAGTGGAGCATTATTGTAATTCAATCAGAACTTAAGTTATTCACATGAAGTTCGTGGCTTATGCAGTGGCGGCGCTAGGTGGGGGGCAGGGGGGGCAATTGCCCCCCCGTCGGAAGCGTCTTGCCCCCCCGTCGGGGAAAATTCCTAGTTCGTCGGGGAAATTTTCCCGACAACAAAATTTTCGGACAGAAATCGACTGTCGAAAAGTTTACTGACTCCGACAGAAATTAAAAAAAAAATCTATCTACCCAAAAAAATATTTTTCTTAAAAAAAAATGTCTAAAACATCCTTTATTATGCATGGAACGCCATCGTTAGCCAGGGTTGGGGTAGTTAGCTGTCGTCATCTTGCTGCATCCCTTTAGGCGTACTTTAGTTCTGAGGAAAGTTACTTTTGTTCAGGTTAAAAAGGAGAAATGTTATTTTTTTTTCCAAACAGATCAGACGCTACACGAAAATCGCTTGCAGCATGTTTTAAACAAACATTCATTGACATTTGAGAAGAGACACTTTCCGATGACTATTCGATGGTGACAAGCCAATAAATCGCCTGAATTGCCCCTTCCTAATGATTTCCTGTCATCGTCGCCTCTGCGGGTCGTCGTCTTTGCAGGTGGTCGTCCTGTTCTGGGTGATTGTACTTTTTGTCCTAGGGCTCCTTTCTCTTTCTATGGCCCTGTTTTTGTCCTAAAAGCCTATCGGCGCACAATCCTGATCGGCGCGGTGACAATTAAGGCTGTCGGAAATTTTCAAAGAAAATGTGGGATGGGACGAATCTCTTCAATAGCGCTGCTTTCACTCGGTGTCTGTCATGGAATGGTGTCAGGTTTCAAAAGTCGTCGGATGGTTGAATGATTTTAACATTTTTGTTTTAACTATTGGCACGACACAACCTAAAATTCGGTGTGATGAGTTAAGCGCGAACTCGTATATGAAGAAGAAAGTGCAGCTCAAATTCAAACTTGATTTCTGCATCACAGAAGTAAGAACTTATTGTTTTATTTAAAGTAATGCTGGATCTTAGCCTTTCAATTTGCTTGGGATAAATGAGACCGCTTTTTAGAACAATTCGTTTTTGAAGCCTTATATAAAAGTTTTAAAACACAAGAATTTAAACCTAATGACTACTTATTTTATCTTGGACGTTATAAATGAACAAAAGTCTACTATTATTTTCTAAAATAATACTTTACGGTTTTGGTGATTATTTAAAAAAGATCGCATGGGTGTCCCACTTAACCTGTACTAAAAGAAAAAGAGGTTTTTATTTAATACCCACCTTTTATTTAAATTTAAAGCAGGGTAAACGAAAACAGCGGTTCTCGACCTTTTTTGACCAGCGGACCGTCAAGAGCTTTTGAACAAAACTAGGACCGGTGATGTTCTTCTTTTCTTGTCTTTTTCTCCTCTTTTTTTTTTGGTGGGGGGAGGGTCCTTCATTTGCGGATTGATAAAACATGTTTTTTTTTTCGACTTAAAGGGGAAAAAAAAAACTTTCGATAAGAAGGCCATAAAATACTAGTGAAAAAATTTGTGAATGGCTGCGGTTTTTTCTCTTTTTTTTCAGAATAATAAAAATAACAAATAAATAAATTAATATATAAGTGAAACCTTACTTATTGTAAAAGAAGTCACGAAAAAAAGCTTAAGACTAACATAAGTAACTATTTCAATAATCAGATATAACTAATAAACATAGCTGAAAATCATAGAAAAGCAAGAAAATTAATCACGATTCACGATATGAACGAAAATATCGTCCTATATAGGGGATTGTTAGTATTATTATTTTATCTTCTTTTCTTTCTCTCTCTCTCTCTCTCTCTCTCTCTTGAGTGAAGACTTTTTTTAAGGTGGATGATCAAAAATCTCTAAGGAACAGTCAAATTTTTCTGCGGTGCAGGTCTACCGGACCACCGGTTAAGAACTGCTGATCTAAAGAAACGGGTCTTTCTTGAAAAAAGAGGAAAATTTTTACTATGTAATATTTTTTGTAAATTCATTCATTTGTGATATATATACTGACATTTCTGTTTGATGGAAAATTATAAAACAAAAACTAAACAATTACATCTGAAAATTTATTGAAAGCCTTAACCTATGTATTGTAGTGCCATATCAATAAAGTGGGATCCGGCTAAAAGGTTCAAAACCAAAAGGTCTACGCACAGAAGATCCACTTCCAAAATGTCCGCGGGCTTCTATACTTCGGACCGTTTGGACGTGGATCTTCTGTTCGTGGACCTTTTGGTTTTGGACCTTCCATCCAACATTCCTATAAAGTAGTGTCAAAGGAACATAATATACTTGATTAAGATCAATTTTGATAACTTAACAAACATTATACGTCGAACAAGTACTAACATTAAATTAAAAATTTAAACAACCCCCGACCCTGATTGTCGATCTTATATTAAAACGAACTTCTTTGGTCATAAAGCTTTTTAAATTTTAATATATTTACTTGTTTTCGATATTTGAAATTGTTAAAATCAATTACAAGTCTTTTAATAGTTCCCAAATAGAAACTGGCAAGAACAACATTTTAAATCATTGAGTTTTCTTTCCTCGTCGGCCAACAACGACAAAGATTTTCAATCCTGTAGATTTAAGCTTTAGCTGCATGTGTTAACAATTACAAGTATTTTATTTGTTAAAAAAATAGAAACTGGCAAGTGATAAACATTTTATTAAATTATAAGAGTTTGCTTTCCTTGTCTGCCAACAATGAAAACGGATCCGATTGCGTGAATACAGGCTAAGCTGCATTTGCGAAAAAACGCTATAACTCGTGTTCTATAGAGCATGGAAGATCCAATTACATCGTATCAGACGCAGAAATTTTTTCTCTTTCATTTGGTGCTATTTTCTTAAGTTCGAAATATGTTTTCACTGCTAAAATCCCGAAAAACCTTTCAAAGGTTTTTAATTAATATCTTTGTTAATTAATATCATCCGAAGCCGCAACCTAGCTAAGAACACTCTCGATCAACTCCCCTTTCGAACAAAAAAAATTTCAAAATCGGTCCATCCGTTTAGGCTGTACGGTGCCACAGACAGATACACACACGTCAAACACATACCCCCCTTCCTTTGTGTGTCGGGGGTTAAAAACACTATAAATGACAGCATTTATTTAAACTTGGCTGAGAGAGAATTGTTATCACTTATACTCAGTAATAATTCCAATATTATCTAAATCAAGCTATTTCCATTCTTTCTTTCAAATTACAAAAATTAGAGCTACATACATACCACTTTACAACTTTCTCTGATGTAAGTTTCAAGTACATAGTTACCAACTTTTGCAGTTTTTGTAGCTGAACTATAAATTCCTTCCAAGTCTACATAATTATCTTGTATTTCAGCATAAAAATTCCTCATATTTGCTTTTCATTTTAAAATCATAACTCTTAAGAACATAGACGGCTCGTACAGGGGGGCAAGGGGGGGGGGCCTCCTCATTTCTAACAGTAAAGTATAACCTCATTTTTCATGGTTAAAAAGTTACGATCGATTGAAAAACGATTTATTTCACCAAAATAAAACAAGAAAATGCCAATAACAAGCTGAAAATTCCAACTTTTTCAAGTTATTTAGTAAAATGGAATTTTAAACCGTAAGTGGGAATGAATCATACATGGCCTGGTTGAGTTTTCTGACTATATTCCGCATTTTTTAGAGGTCATTTAATCAGTAATGTTAAAATACAATAATATAACTCAATTTCACAAAAAAAAAAAAAAACCTTCTAGAGGCTGACTTCACACATTTCTTTTGACCCCCCCCCCCTTTTTTGGTACACCAGCCGCCTAAGAACTACGGGGATAAGTGGGAGCGGAGGCCCTGCATTCATAGAACTAGCCTGTTTTCAAAATTTTCGCTTGCTTTGCTTTTTAACATTTTCGTTTTGGGTATCTGAAATTCTTCTGGAAAATAAAAATTGCATAAAGTACATTATTATGCTTTCATTTAGTTTCAATGCTCATTTTTTAGTTTTCTGGTTTTAATTTTAGCTTTACTGTAAAAATGAAAACTTTTTTTGTTTATGCATCAAAAAAATTAAAAGACTGAGGACGGAGGGGGATACATTTTTAAATTATATCTGTGCCCCCCTGTCGGGCAAGCTTGCCCCCCCGTCGGGAAAGTTCTAGCGCCACCTCTGGGCTTATGGCGACAGACGTTCATATAATAGAGCTCCGACGACATGGCTAGCGCTGCTGCGATTTGACAAACAAAATATTTAATTTAAACAAAAAAAGAAATTTCAGTTAATTACCTCTTGAGAGAGAATCCGAAATGCAAAAAAATCCCATTCCAATGGCGGATGCAAAGAGATCGCGATTTTCAGAATAAACGCATTAAGCAAACAGAAAAGAAAAAAAAACAGCATATAAAAGTAAAATTGTTATAATTTACATTTTAAAGCTCCATGATAGACTTATTAATAGCAATCAACGTAATGGACGAAAAATTTAAACTAAATGATTTCAATTTTATTTTTTTGATTCTCATAGGAAACACTGTATTTCGCTTGAAAATTTAAAATTTTCAATTTTAACAGATATAAAAATACATTTTACTTATTTTCTCTTATCAAAGCAAACAAACATCAAGAATGTATCAAGCAATGTATTAACTCAAAACAATTTTAGAATGTCATTTTAACAGGTCTAGGTGATGTAAATCATAAATAATTATGACATAATTGTCGAAAATCTGAATTAAGGGAGAAAAAATTTCGTATGTGGGAAGATAACAGCATAGCGAAAAATACTGGATTTCCGGTTTTAACACACGAAAATATGCCAGAATTGAGGAATTAAGACCCAAACACAATTCCCCCTGGGGTTAGTGGTAGAAAAAGAAAAAAATGTATTAATATGAGCAGGGGTGATTGTTTTCCGCTATTTTCATGATCGATGCGTTCGCCATTTCCCCACGAGGAACTACCACAAGACGAATGGTCAGCCGAATGAGGAGAATCGAGATCCTACCGTTGAGTTGTTGCGATCCGTCCGTTGAACGGGTAGCATCTGCGCACGCGCAAATGTATGGGTCGAATCCGGAATGCGGGCCCGGCGGTCGGTTCTTTAACCACTGCGTTAAAAATAAACTGCACATAAATTTCAATTATTTATTTTTCATATACTTAAAATATTTAAAAAAACAATAATTAATTTAATATATGAATTGAATTAAGTATTAACCTTTAGCCAACGGCAACTACACTTGTATCTTTCTCGTCCTCCCCACGGCTCACAGCTTTCTTAATTCATTCCCCCCCCAACCGAAAGCAGCACAAAGGGGACGACGTCCACTGTGATGGCCGTTCGCTCCGCAATAAAGGGTTACCTTAGGGGGATACTACTTGGCTAGCCATCTCTTATTCTTTGATTAGAATTTTTTTTTTTCTGGAGTTCTCCGAAAAACATTGCTCTAAACGCATTTTTCAAAATAAGTCGACATACTAAAAACGTAATTAGTACTGTAAAGTAGCTGAAAATATTAGCTAACTTACATTCAACTTAATCAGCAATTAGTTGTTTCTTCAAAATAATGTTTTTCAAAACACTCATAATGTCATAATTTTAGTTGATAAAATAGATGATCATATTCACTTTTAAATAACGCGAAAAACGATTGCAGCTTTGAAACTCCTATGTATAATAGTGTGTATACTAAAATATGCTTCATATTTTAAAAACAGTCTTACTCGTTACAGTCAAGCCCGCCTAATTGAATTGCTAGTTTGCAGCAAAAAAATATTGTATTAATCGGGATATTCCATTATCCGAGGTCACAGAAACAATTTGCAATGGTTTGGGATCTTAGAAAATTATTTCATTAAGCGGGATATTCCTTTAATCGATATTCCATTAAGCTGCTTCAACTGTAATTCAGTAATAATGTAGTATGTGTGCATAGTAAAGATAAATTTAAAGCATTTTAAGTTTATTGTACAGACAAATTAAGTTATTCTATATTATCTCTCTTTTCTAATTTTCTTATTTTTTTGCTGACTTTATTATTTTGAATTATAAAAGTAAACATGCTTATGTTGTATGTGCTCTCCTCACACAAAACTGAGCCCGTGAAAAATTCACAACAGAACTTAGTTTGTTTATAGATATTATGCTTTCCAAAATTATGTGAACTACATTTGAAGCTAATATTTACATTAAATACATTTGCTTTCCTTTGTCTCAAAATCACTGAAATGACATTTTTTCATCTGTCTTAGATACTGAAAAGTAACAACAACGAAATAACAAGTATAGCAAACTGTTTGTGAGGCAGACCACTGGATTCAATGAATGCCAGAAGTCTTTATCTACGCGCTGAAATTTGGTAGTAAATCGGGTTCAACTTAGACCAAATAAATGATAAATACAATGTGGAGTACCTTAGACTCAAGTGACTGAGAGCAACTTTGTATTTCAGCTTGACTATTCAGAAAAATGTTGACGCTAATACGTGCATCCAAGAAAAAAACCACAATAAAAGCGAACAGTTCCTTAGTTTGATTCTCTGAATAGGTGCGAGAAGAATAAGCATAAATACCTTATTCATTGACATAAAGGTCTTTAGCGCTTATCTATCCTTTTGAGCATGCAAGGCATCCTTTTTGTATAGAAAATTCCTAGAGGCGTTTCAAAGTCAATCACTGTCGAGTGTGAGAACAAGAGACTCCCTTCAAACCAAAGCATAAAATCTAACAGAATGCAGAACCGATATCCCCATTTAATCTTTCTTCTGCGCTCGAAATAGCACTTGTAATTGTAGAAGGATTACTTTTAGCTCCCTTCACAATGCACAAGAAAAATATCTGTGCAAATATGTGTTAGATTCTAACTTCTTTCGTCCTTTCAACGTTTCCTGTGTGTGTATTATCTCTGTAGGACATTGTCATTGCTCAGTGCATTATTATTTGTAAGTAAGAGAAGATCAGCCAAAATTATTTAAACATTACTAAATGGGAAACTAATCTCTCCCCCCCCCCCCCTCAGCTTTTTCACTTGCATAAACACAATTCCAAGCATAAGAATTAATTAAAAGAAAATAGGCAGGCATTTGAATCTCATTGTATTCGGAATGAACAGGTGTTCGTAATAAATTAGTCATGTTATAGTGGCTCCAATGACTCTTTACACTTGCTTTATTTTTTTTATTCATTGCTTTGAAGGAATATTATTCAAATAGCTTGCAATAAGGAGAAATATTTTTAAATCAATTAGAAAGCGCACAGTTAAAAAATAATAATAAATACATATAACATGAAAAAGACCGAAAATTTGAAATAATTAATTTATTTTAATTACTTTTACAAGTTTCTGTAATGTATTTATTTTAAAAGATAATGCAGGTTGGCAACAACCTGACAATCAAAACCACGTAACATATTCGGCACATGATATTCAAAAATTGTAAGGACGCTATTAATAAAAATCTTGAGAACTGAGTCAAGTAATACTTAACATGGTGTCAGAGTATAAAGTACTCACGTAGCCGGTACTAGAAGCAAAAAGTACTTTTCATAAGTTTGTATACTTAGTAAAATATTAGTTTAATGAATTAAAAATAAATTAATAAAATGACTGCAAATCTTCCAACAATAGCAGCATTTGATCCCGGATCAAATCCATCCGAAGCTTGGCGCCATTGGCGAGAAGATTTTAACGATTACATAGAAGC
>JAXGGA010025116.1:0-11025 GCA_038373865.1 Uloborus plumipes | reverse complement strand
ATTGAGATTTAATTGATCTTATTAAAACTGTTTAAAAATATATAACATTTTAACGAAAAACGATGTTATTTTAAGTGACTCCTCTTCTTCAATTTTGCGCTTTCCCCCACGTGATCGCTGAGCAGCCATTCCAAAGCAGGTGGCACGTGCAGGGTTCAAAGTTCAAAGTGCAAATGAAGAATGGTGGTTCCTTGTGGCTCAATTTCTCCCTCTACAGATGGGGAGAAGAGATGGGGAAAGAAATACACAGAAGTAGCGCGGAACAGGAGGGGGGAAATGTGGTTCGATTGGGAATGTTTAGAGTGACTGAGCAAGAGTGGCGACCAAGGGTGGCGATCGATGCCACATTTTTTAATCGCCACTTTTGCAACTTTAATCGCCACGTGGCGAGTGGCGACCGCTAATTTTCAGCTATATTTCAAAGCAAATTATAACGAAAAAAACTATGCATTATAAATCTAAGATCGTAGCATTTATTTTTCATCAATCTCAATTTTTTTTCTTGGTATTATTCAGACCTAACAAAGGTTTGAAAACTTGAAATTCATCGTTGAAAAAACTCAGGACTAAAGAGGTTAAAGCTATCTACTCCATTGCTCCTTACCGCCTCCTCCGATAAACCGTTCCCACTACCCTGCTAAAATGGTAATTTTATGTAGCACAATGCATGCCATAATAATCTTGCATACAATTCGAGGAGAATAGCAAACTACACCACCAGAACTATGCAGACAGCAAAATCTAGTCTTGAGGATACCATCACATCTCTCATAGCGAGTTCTTCGTTGAAATTCATTGTACCTTGCTCCAACAGCATCTGTACATACCTCATAAGGAGTAAGCAGCCAAGGCTTCAGAGGATATCCAGAATCACCCAACAAAAAACTTGGGGTTGCGGGTAAGTTCCATTTAAAAAGAAATGCCTCAATCCAGAGTTTTTCCATATGAATGAGTCATAGCTCGATCCCGGCCATCTGACTACAGCAGAGAATTTTTAAATCTGCATCGCTCACCTTTTGAGATAAGAAGTATAACAATTTAATAATTTAATAAGAAGTATAACAATTTAATAATTTATGCATACAAATACAAATACGACGACCAGCAACAGGCTCTGGGTCCAACTTGGCTGGTCCTAGTCAAATTAAAGACCCCAATGAAGATCAATGGCCCTCTTAAAACTATCTACTCCATTGCTCTTTACCGTCTCTTCCGGTAAAGTGTTCTTAATTCCCACTACCCTACTAAAATAGTAATTTTTTCGAATTTCCAGATTAGCCTGAGATTTGAACAGCTTAAAACAACGACCCCTTGTCCTGCTTTCTCTTCAAAAATCTAACCCTGCAACACCATTCATTTTAATAAATTTAAATAACTGAATCATGTCCCCTCTGGTTCCCCTTTGCTCAAGACTATACATATGAAGCACTCTAAGTCTGGAATCATAGTCTAAATTAGAAAATCTGTTTACTAACCTTGTAGCCCTTCTTTGTACCCTTTCCAATAAATTGATATCTTTCTTCAGATAAGGAGAAAGATGTTAATCAGGGACCGCGCTAAGCGTTCGCCACCTCGACAAATGCGATAAAATAGAAAATTCGGCGGAAAAAATTCTGATTTGGCTAAAGTATTGGCGAATGAAAAATTGTCAGAAATTTTCACTTGGGGGGAAAAATACACTTATTACATTAAAAAAACAAACAATTAAAACTCTTTGACTAAAACTCTCGAAGTTTGGCGAATGAAATTTGGCTAATTTACTTTCTAACAACTTAAAATCCTTAGCGCGGTCCCTGTTAATATATTACAATGCTGTTGTATAAAAATACTACAATGCTGTTTCCAAGTTTGCGAAATAAGAATTTTTTTAGGAAGTCACAGTGACCTCTCTTCAGGACTCCCTTGATTCTATGAAAAGTAAAAATAAAAGTAGGAGCACAATGTTTGAATAAAGAATGACAGGAAAATGATTCTTGAAAAAAACCCGAAAAAGCCCAGGTTTTTTATCAAAACCCCTGAAAAAACCTGGGTTTTTAATCAAAAACCCAGATGGGCTGGGCTTTAAAAAAAAAACCCAGCTTTTTTCAAACCCTGCCTGAACCCCAAGGGTCAGTTCACTGCTTCAGTTCAGGGAAGAGATGAAAGTCCATCGGCACAGCTGGGACTTTTTAGTGGGTGTTCAAAAATGTCCACTTGGAATAGCTGAAAGACCCGTTTGGGTTACACAAGCGCCGTGAGGATGGGTATTGTAGAAGGTCAGAACAATTCTAGAAGTTAGCATGCCTCTTGGTTGTTTTGAATAGCAATTTCTGAAAGTATCGCAAAATTTCCCAATAAAAATCTGCAGTAATTCATAATTCACACTTGGCGGGAGAATCAATCTATACATAGCCATATTTACATGACTGCAGCTCAAGAAGAAATTCTGAGTTAGATCAACACCTCCTAAATACTAAATGCCCGTAATTTTCTGGTTTTTAGCACAGAGCTAAATTTCATCCTTGGTTCACGATACACTGCCATCTACCAGAGTTCTTCGAGAAAGAGAAATTAATGATTGGTTCTTTTCTAAATATAAATTTAAAAATCAACCAATCAAAAAATTTAATTCGAATATTGTTTGGATCTATCGGCAATAGCTGCAAAATGTCCTTGGTACACAATACACTGCCATCTGCCGGAGTTCTTCAAAAAATTAACGATTGGTTCATTTCTGAATTTAAATTTAAAAATAAAACCAATCAAAAAATAACAACGACATTATCGGATTGTCGCAAGGCGGCGTTTAACCTTTTGGATCCGGGTTGTTTTTTAGAAATTTTTCTTTCGACCCAGGTAGTACGACAGTTGAACCAGATTTCTTTTCCATTGAAAAGAGAAGGTATAAACTGTCGTACCAGACGCATGAAACCTTGAAAAAATCCCCAGCTCCAGAGGGTTCGAGTGAAAATCTCAACCCCGTCCTCTAAAAAAAAAGAGTTACAGTACAGCATGTGTACCACCCGGCTCCTAAAGGTTAAAGTGGAACCCATCTCGACGGTAGCGAAGCAAATGTTATAAGCATTTAGTATTTAGGAGGCGTTGGTTAGACTCAATACTGACAGAGTGTGTGATGCCCAGTGGGAAATGGCAGACTTCTATAAAACTTGAAACTGTTTGCGAACACAGCGAATTTATTAAAATTTTCTGCAAAAACCGCTGTACTTCTCACTTACTCATGAGTCTTATACTGTTGGCAACAGCAAAAATGTAAAATCATATTAGAGTACTATACCACTATGGAATTAGTGCATTTTTCAATTATGTTTATTACTTTTTCAGTATCATTAATTAGGGATTCATAAATATTGGGGACCAACATTTGTCCCTCGACAAAAAGCGTGAAATTTCTTTAACAGAAATTTATTTTTCAGAAATTTATTTCAAAATTATCAAAATTGTCTACAAACTTTGAAAACTCAGCAAACAGCGTCTGTGCACTTGTCTACATCTGGGTCTGGATGAGCAGTTGGGCAATTCCATGCAAGTGTGGAAAAGCGTTGAAAAAATTAAACTCGAGCAATGTAACTGTTCTGCATATTTTTCGGTTTAGAAATGTTAGAAGTTTCTTATTTCTAACAATTTTTTGTTAGGAATTTAGTTTTTTAGTTTCAGCAATACTTTGAAGTTGGTATTAGGGTATTTTACTTTTATACTACAAATGATTAAACTTTCAACATTGATAAGTTTCAATTTTTTCCAAAGATAAATGTGATAAAGGAAGATTATAGTTTATTACACTTTAAATTAATATTAGGAATTGATGAAACAAGTGTTTTCAATTTAATTAAGTGATTTATGTCAATTTCCAAATGGCTCTGTTCTATGTAACGTAAGTTACCAAAAACATGTTAAAGCTTTTAAAGCAAATAAAGAAAGGGCAATATAATGTTAACTATGTTATATTTTCTATTGTATAGGTGTGTACTAAGCAAATAACATTACTTCTCTTTTGAATATTGTTTATTTAATTTTTTGTACTACAATCAAAACGTGTAAACGTAACGTAAGTTACCCACATATGCAGATAACGTAAATTACCTTAGTAAAACTTAAATGCTTGTGTTTAGAAATAAAGTAAATTGTGAATAAAACCTATGTGGTTAATATGAGTAATTTATTCAAGAATTCTTTTAATTTTACTGTATTGACTTAATTTAAATGAATCATATTTTTTTAAATGTCTCTATTTGTTAGTAAGATTATAATACACCTCTAATATAAATTACATGTTTCTTTTTTGGCTTTTAAGATATTAATTCTCTCTATACACTATCACTGCATTCAGAATATTTAGGAGGTAATATACTATCAACTACAAAGAACTATCCAACTTCTTGCTTTCGCAGATGACATCGATATAATTGGAAGATCAAAAAGCTCTGTTATCAATGCTTTTATAGCGCTTGAGAGAGCAGAAGAGATTGGACTTGCTATCAATGCGAACAAAACAAAATTCTTATCTACTAATAAATCTCCCCGATTCGTCTTCTTTGAAGATAGGTAACTGCACTTTTGAAACCGTAAAACAGTTTACATACTTGGGTACTCAGATCTCATGTAACAACGATCTGAAAATTGAAGTAAATAATAGAATCTATCTGGCTAATAGAAGTTTCTTCGGCCTCAGAAACCAATTCACCTCAAAGTTCATTTCCCTAAAAACAAAACTGTGCCTCTATAAAACTTTAATCAGGCCTATTATTCTGTATGGAAGCGAATACTGGACCCTCAATAAATCTGAAGAAGAAAAGCTGTTAATTTTTGAAAGAAAAATTCTAAGAAAATTGTTTGGACCTACTCATGAAGACAACAGATGGAGAATCCTGTACAACCATGAGATTTACAGAAAGTAGGACAAATTTGCCGGAACTGATATAGTAAGAGTAATAAAAGCCTCACGTATTTAGTGGCTAGTAGAGATGGAACGAAGCTTCGGCCATTTTGCCGAAGCTTCGGTCTGGCCGAAGCATGAGTTGTGATTCGGCCGCTTCGGCTGCTTCGGCCTGAAATTTATGCAGCAAATTTTCTGTTACAATTATTATCATATAAGATAGTCTTTTTAACTCAAAATTGTTCCTCATGATAAAGCATAATAGAAATTTGTATTCAATTAAAAATATGTGCGTATTGAACATTTGAAGCCAGAATGCATTCAATAATTAATAAAATATTTATTAACAATATGTTCTTTTAAATATTACATTTTGTTATATTTGTTCAAAAAAACTTTAGTTTTAAAATAAAATCTGAATAAATATTAAGGCTCGACCGATGGCACTTTTTGGCCGATGGGCCGATGCCGATTGTTCAAAGTTGGCCGATGGCCGATTGCCGATTCTTTTCCGTTTCCATCGGCCGATGGCCGATGGGGAAAAAAATCAAAAGATTAGAAAAATAAATGTTTATAAGAGATTTTAAGGGTTATATATTCATTTCCTTCTACTTTTTTTCTACGAATACAGGATAATTGTAATCATTACGATAAAGTCATTCAGATTTTGGCCTAAATTTCTATTTTACCACTCGATTTAATGTTCACTAGATTTTCCCGCACATACTTGTGTAACTCAAAAACTGTATGAGAGAGAGAGAGAGAGAATTAGTAAGTTGAGAACTCATTCGTACCATTTGTACTGGGTGTAGTCATGCAGATACTTTCTTAGCTGCAATCCTAATCAATTTTAATTTCAATGCAGACTAATATCATAAATTGGAGACCACTGAGTGATATAATCGCTAAGTTTTTACTTCCTTTTACGTAGTAAAGGAAGTATTGTGATCGCGAAAAAAAATCACTCAAATTTGAGTCTAAATTTTGATTTTGCTCACCCCCGAATGAATGTTCAGTAGTTTTTTCGACCTGTCAGCACGTGCATAGGTACCTACCAACATATAAGCAGCCGAAAAATTCTTTTCAACCACCCCCGAGTTAATTACGACGAGTTTTCTCGTGACGTCTGTAGTACGTATGTGCGGATGTATGTGCGTATGTGGCTCGCATAACTCAAAAACTATATACCGTAGAAACTTCTAGCTTGGTATGTAGGCTCTGAGTATGGTCTAGTTGTGCACCTCCCCTTGTGGTTGCATTTGAATGTTCCCAAGGGGGTGTTTTACCCCTTTTTTGGGGTAAATCAGTGTTAATTTCAATGCAGACTCAAGTGATATGAATTGGCGCGACCACTTGGCGATATGTCGCCAAGCTTTTGGTCGCCAAGTGTTTGACGCCAACTTGGCGACATATCGCCAAGTTGGCGACAAATTTGGCGATTTTTTTTTTTTGAATTTGGGTTCAACTTGGCGCTATTGGCGATATTTTGCGAAAAATTCACTGAATGATATTAAAATCAGCAAATATTTAGAAAATTAACCATTGTTAAATATTTTTTGCATTGTCTCGTGGCAGATTAGGGGAGTAAATATTTGAATTGTTACCTTGCTCACTCCAAGCACTTTTTTTGACACTTAAGGCAACTACTAAGAAATTTACACGTAAAAGGAAGTAGTGTGGGGCCCATACCAGATTTTTTTTTTAAGTAACAAAGAAAGATACAACAAAGATGGCGAAAATATAAGATGCTGGATTCGGTATCAGCTGGGCGGTATTTGACAAAACTCCTATGAAATTGTCGATATTTTTAGTTCTCTCGACAGTACTATAGAAACTGTAAATTGGATCTTCATTTAATGCATATTTTTCTTTTTTCCAGAAAGTTGTAGGTTCGCCAGTGTCTGACTCACTGCTGCTACCTAAAGTTTCCATGGTGTTTTAGTAATATTAAACACCAAAATAAAAATAATACCATAGAAAGCGAAAAGCTAACGTGCGGTCGGAACTTCTTTCAGTACTTACGTTTTGTGAGGTGACAACCATTTCGGCAACATTTGACGAGCGCGGTGCTGTTCGTTGATGATTAGTAAAGGTTTAAAATACGAAATATAATACATTTAATACATTAGTAATAAAATAATGTATTATAAAAGTAGATTTTAAATATTAGTAGGGCGTTAATAAATTTTCATAAATGGTAAAATGCGAGAAGCTTTACTTATAAAACTTCATTGGTTGTCAATACATTAACCACCACTAATAAAATCACTGGATTATAAAATATGCCGCTTTTTAAAGTCAAATCTGCAGGAACCGAATCCTTACAACATCAAAACATATTAAAAATTTCCTTTATTAAAATCAGATTGCCGTTTTATAAAATCAAGTTTTTGGAAAGCCGATGTTAGTAATTTGAAAACGACAGTTATAATTATGTTGAAAAATACCACAGACACAATAAATTTCAAAGTTATGCAGCACCCAGAAGTGGAAGAGTCTCGGAAGACAAAGAAATGCATGCCAAATTTGCACTCTTCCGTCCATCAATTATCTATACGCCAGTATTTTAAGATCCGTATGCAAATAAAAATGTAAACTTTATTTAGATTTTACTGTATTTTGAAACTTTTAAAACTATATAGAAATACAGTAATTTATTTATTTTTCATATAATTGATCTTTAAAAACTTTTTCTTTAAGTGTAGGTATGCCGGTTTATAAAATCAGCCGCTTTATAAAATCAAATGTCCTCAAGACAAATGTGATTTTAATAAGCGGTGGGCACTGTAAAATGATAATGAGATTGCAAATTTAGCAAAAACAATTGATATGGTCATTTGATAAAACATAGAGTGCACCATTGAAATTCTAAGGGGCTTAAATTTTCAGGCAGGTTTTTAATCTTTTTGGGGAGGGGATGTTTCGTAGCATTTGAAGAGAGTGTGCTATCGCCTTTGCGGGGGAGGGGGGAGCAAGCTTATGCATACACATAAATACTTGTTAGTTTTTCGCTTCATGGTCAAGACATATCAAGATAAGTCAATGGGAAAAGTTTTTTTTTTTTTTTGCTTTGAACTCAAGGTTGCCCCACCCCCAAGAGCCATGGCGGAGCATAAATCCAAATACCACGGAGACCAAAATAGAAGCTAAAAAAACTCAAATAACCCCCCCCCTCTCCACCCCAACTGTTAAAATTAGACCGCCAAGTATAGGCCATGGCCCTCGCGGGTGGGCACTCCTGCTTAAACGAACATGACTTAAATGGAAAATCGTAACAGCTTCAATATTCAATTCAAGACTAGATAATATAGAATTGAGTAACACAATATTCGATTTCAGAAAAGAAAAATGAAAACAATGATCTTATCACAGAACAGAGAAATCGAAGTTGAGCCCCTCCTCGAAATTTTACAACATAGATCCATTCTTCTCTTAAAATAAATGTTTGCCAAATTGCTAACATCTTTTTAAAATTAAAAAGAGAAACAAAAGCCTTCGATTCACATGCCCCCCCCCCCTCCAAAAAAAAAAAAAAGAAAAGAAAAGAAATGAAAATTTCGGTATCTGCCCGATTCGGAAAATTCCAACACCCAGAACTGTTTTGGTCCCGTTGCTGCCTGATTTCAAGCCACATGGTGAACGTACTTTTAATTGTGAAGTAAAAAATAGAGAAGATAGAATTCCCTCTCAAGAAAAGTTTTCTTTTTGAAACATCGGCCAGGCATCGGCATTTAGATGTTTTTGAGGCCGATGGGCCGATGTTTTTGCCAAGTTAGCATCGGCGGCCGATGCCGATGGCCGATGGAAAAAATTTCAACCATCGGCGCCGATGCATCGGCCTGGCCGATGCATCGGTCGAGCCTTAATAAATATACTGCATTGAGTATTTTTCAATGATTTCTAGCTTTGAAACTTTGAACAATGGTAATGGTTCTTATGTGTGCAAGGGCAGATGTGCAACTATTATAAATACTGAATCACTTTCTTTTAAAATTCTATATTTTTTGAAATTTATAGGTACACAATTTCAGTTTTTTAAACAGATGCATTAATCTATCAACATATATTAACTTATTATGTATTTCATTGATCAAGATTCTAAACAACAAAATCAGGATATAGTAAAACAAGTAAGTAATTGTTAATACATAACTTAAAGCTACATCTTATTTATTTATTTTTGTATAAATCAAAATATGAGGAAGGGGTCCAGTCCATTAGTAGCACACATCTACCCAAGCTCCGCATTTTAAGTATTTATAATTAAAAAAGAATAAATTCTGATTAGTTGATTAACTTTTAAAAAGATTCGTCATTTATACTTGAATTAATAGAACCTGCTCATTTGTCACACAACTTAGAATTATGATGTAAAAAAAACAAACCCTCCCCCCCCCCTTTATTTTGACAAAACTCAACCTTGAAATGAATAGTTTCTTTGAACTTGCGACATTAAATAATCCTCTTAAAATAAATACCAAATGAAAGACAAGTAAAAAAGAATGCATGATACTATTTTTTTGAATTCACCAAAAACTGAAGCATTTTGCATTAACAATATTAAGATATTTATAATAATATTATAAATATTTACGTTGTGTTATATATTAAAATAGCTGACCCGGCGAACTCTGTTCCGCCTTAAAAGCAATAAATAAGCAAATTTTTGAATTTAAGTTTTTTTTATTAGAAAATACAAAAAAGAAAAATAAATTAATTAATAAGTACCTACATTAATCATCCATTATTGTTTCTGTATTTACAACCTATTTTACGGCGCTCCAGAAGCTGTCAGAACATGTGCTTTATGTCGCCCGGCGACAGAGGCTCAAAAAAGGCTTAGTTAAAAAGATAATTTTTTCGGACTGCTTATCAACTGACTGCTCCATCCATAAATCCATCCAAACAAACTTTTATATAAATAATAGTATTAAGAAGAATGGCCACTTAAATGCAGTCCAGGAGCTATCCCATCAAGCGCTTTCCACCTCTCAGCCTCAGAGGCGTAAAAACTCTTAAGTGACAATCGTTTCTGACAGCTTATCACATATAAATTTCAGGGGAAGTAACGTGTTTGTTTATAATTTACTTCACAAAAAAGTTAAATAACACTCAACGCACCGCTAACTTACAACCTGTGCTTTATGTCGCTCAGCCATGGAGGTGTCAAAAAAGGCTTAGTAAAAAGGCTTAGTCAAGAATACCGAAAAGCTGGTACCTAAATAGATAATTTGCAATAAAAAATATATTGCGGTCCTAAATTGAAATAAAACTATCCTATCATTTAAGTTGGACCAAACTGAAACTGCGTGCAAAATTTGGTTGAAATCGGTTCAGTAGCTGAGGAGTCCATTGGCCACAAACACAGGGACACGTAATTTTTATATGTTAAGATATACAACACAACGTAAATAGTAGTAGATTGGGTAGTTCTATGGTATAATACATGATCATATCAGTTGTTTTATTATAAAACATCAACTGAACTGCAGACTGAGCTTTTCAAGTTCCAAGTAAAGCTTCCTACTACTAATTTGCAATACAAAAATAGTAATGTCGTCTTTTCTTGTACTAGCAGTACAAAGCAAAACAAAACAAGAAAACTTTTAATTAGTGAAATTAATTTAAGAATAACTCAGTAAGCTGAAAATGTTGTGTAACGCTAAGAATTAAGAATATTAAAACATACGGAGAAAAGTATAAAACTCTACGCATTTATTACGCATTTAATCCAAAAACTTCAATATGTGCGCCAGCCGAAGCTTCGGCAGAAGCTTCGGCCATTAGTTGGCCGAAGCTTCGGTATTCGGCGCTTCGGCCAAATGCCGCTTCGTTCCATCTCTAGTGGCTAGGACATCTTTATAGACATGCTGATGCTGTACCTACCAAAAAAGTGACTTTTTCGAAAATTGAAGGGAGTAGACGTCGAGGACGACCACCACTCGATGGTTGGACGATGTCGAGAATGACATAAAACTAAGGGGAATCAACTGATGGAGGGCTGTTGCGACTAATAGGGTCAACTGGAGGAAAGTCAGCGAGTCGACCTTGGCCTGCAAAAGGCTGTTGTGCTTTTGATGATGAATATACTATGAATTATTCAAAAATGACTTCTGTTATGATTTAAATTTATTAAATATGTTTTGGAAAAA